>LR570636.1:0-14536 GCA_900536345.3 Caenorhabditis sp. 39 LS-2015 | reverse complement strand
AGACTATGTTCAGCAAAGACAACTGTCATTACCTAGGTTCATCAAGTAAAGTGAAACTCTCCCTTAGGCATTCAACATCACAAGACTATGTTCAGCAAAGACAACTGTCATTACCTAGGTTCATCAAGTAAAGTGAAACTCTCCCTTAGGCATTCAACATCACAAGACTATGTTCAGCAAAGACAACTGTCATTACCTAGGTTCATCAAGTAAAGTGAAACTTTCCCGTGGGCATTCAACATCACAAAAACAGTATGAAGAAACACCGAGAAAAAAATTTCTCACCTGAGAAATACTAGCAAGATTGAATGACTGACATATCTTGTTGGCATTGATAGTGAATAAAGCTGCTACGTTCGTTGAACGAAGGGAACGACACCCGGGAACTGAAAGAGTGCGTACCAGTGGTCAAAATGGCTAGAATGAGGGAGGGCAACCGATGGGGTGCAGGGCGCATCCGAATGTGTAGCAAAGGGGGCGGTGTCGACCTTGGAGACATGCCCCCTCACACATGTGACACGTTTGATGCAGAACAGGTGCAACCTGCCTGTCGGGAATATGATGCAATCACTGGCACCTTGCCAACGATCGATTTACAGACACAAACCACACCATTTAAACGAATTTCAAGAGTCCTCTTTGACGAAAGGTCGGTGTAGTAGAACATAAAAAAAACATAATTCTACAAAAAAACCTCCGAGACCAGCCAATTGTTGTGAACTGCTCGTTAGGAAGAAGTTTCAGAATGTAATCTTGGGATCTTAGGTGGCTAAACAGACGAGTCACCGAAGTTGGTGCTGCAATCGGAAACACTGATGTGGCAGTTTGTCTTTTCAATCGAATCCTCTTGGGTTGGAGTGAAACCCTCGTATCCCCTTAATATTCTGATGAGTCTCTCTTACGAAAGACCGATAGGAAGCAGAGGGAGCGGTACTGTAGACGGTGGCTGCCCGCTACCGTTAGTTTTTATTTTATTTAATTACAGTTTGCGTCAGAGGGAACTATTTATTTGCTGTTTTTATTTACACTCATTTTTGTGTATATAGTTTTCTGTGTGAGTTTTCCTCATCATTTCCATTTAGCACAATAATTTTATCTTTAGTTAGTATCTGAAAATCACAGTACTAAAAAAATTAGGAAGAAAGCAACAGAGACTGGACAAATAACAAAGACACCGACAATTGTGCCATGGACGAGTGAACTCATTGGGAAAACTGCGAAAATTTTATCAGGCGTTCGATGTGAATGGTTCAAATTTGAAAAGGAATTTGACAACAATGGTAAAGAAAACACACAAGACGCTCTTCTTTGGGTGGAGAGGAATATTAACAAAAACTATGGTTTCGATTCGTGGCGGTCAGTGATTGTGCCTCGTACCGCCCGCATTATTTCGATGCCAATGAAAAACTTCAAATGCGGAGAGACTTGCACAGAATTCAAACCGAACGGTTACGTTGCGCCGGAAGATGCTGCAAATAGTTATTACACGTTTCAAATGTGCGGTGAGAACAGGATTCAAGTTGTTAGATATGTGGAGAATGATGTCACCTATGTAGCTGGATACTGTGTTTACATTCCTGGACCATATGAATGGAATTTGTACTACAATGAAATGCACATTCAAAATTGTTACCTGGGCCCCAAGTACGTTCCTAGAGCCGACCCGACGCCCGGGGAAGTGAATGTTAGAGCAGCAGCACTTATTTCTGAACCGACGTCACTGCTGGAAATCCCGATAGTGGATTCTCAAACAACTCCTGCTCCTGAAACATTGCCAGAAGCTCGTGCATCTGACACGGCATCCCTGCTCGAAATTCCTTTAGAAGATCCTCATGTATCCGAAAATGAATCCAACTTGGAATTCCATACGGAAAACCTGAGGAACTTCAAACTTCACTTCTGCATGACAAAGAAAGACATTTTGGCAATAGGTTGTGTGGATGGTGTGGTGAAGCATTTTAACTGGAACATTGACACAAAATCCTATGAATCTGGTGATTGTGAAACTTGCAAGTTGGTGGAATGGGAAGAGAATCCGCCACCATATCACATGTTGAATATCTGGGTGAGTTCAATGATTGTGTTTCTCCTATTTTTGAAAATATGTACTTTCAGACAGAGGAGGATGTCTGATACCAACTCTTTCGCTGCATTGCTCCAAGATCTCATCATCATTTGCGTGTTTCTAATTCACCATCTCTGGGAATCTTCAAATTCTATTTTATTTTCCAAGATAAACATATCCTGTTGCTTTTCCTATTTGAAGTCTCCTAGAGGGACACCTATGTATAATATTATTGTTTCAGAACAGCTCTTCCGCTATAAAACTTTTCTATAGTGGTTGAGCCGAACCTGTTCGGAAATAGTAGAACTATTGTACTGTGCTGAACAATAAAGCACATTGAAACCGAACGAAGTGCTCCTTAGCCTACAGTTATGTAGAATTCAGGATATTAGTTATGTAGAGGGCTTCAGTCAATTGATATTTTTGGTCGCGAAGAGGTTTGCAATCAGCTGCTGTCCAACAGAAAGCAAGCTTCAATTGAAAATCAATAACTGCTCAGCAAGATTTACATGACCATCTGCTCTGGTCACTCGTTCCTTCCTCTGGTCTCCGTTCTCCATCCCCCTTTCTTTCTCCCTCTGCGTCTCCCTTCTCTCCATCCCTTAAATGTTGCCTTGCTATTGCTCCAGTTGTTCTGATTCAAAATGAGTTTAAGCTGCCAATGCTCCAACCCCAGAATCCTACTCACTTTCTATTCCAATGATACCAATTACGGTTCCGAGTCTTTTTTCCAAACTGCGACACTCGTCACATCCAAAATCCCTCAACCGGTAAGTCATTTTTAGGTACTAAACATAAGTTTTAATATAATTACAGTCTGCATTAGACGCTATCGTTAGTATATTGATTTTTTTCATTCTAAAGTTCTTCTTGGTATTTTCCTGGGTGAGTTTTTTTTAAAGGTTTACAGTTAACACAATACTTTTATGCTTTAGTTTGCATGCGCTGGCTGCGATGTTGAAAATATTAGAAAAGAAGCAAGTGAAACTAGAGAAATAACTAAAAAACCGACAATTGTGCAATGGATAGGTGAACTAGGTCGGATGAATGTGCGATATGCGGAAGGAGTTCGATTTGAGTGGAGCAACTATGTCAAGCAATACGACTCAACCCGCAAAGAAGAATCGCAAAGAGCTCTTGATTGGGTAGAAAAGATTATTAACCAAACATATGGAGACACCTCTAGATGGCCACAAATAAGTGTTCCTCGTAGCGCCCGCATCATTTCGGTGCCAATGAAGAATTTCAAATGTGGAGAGACTTGCACAGAATTCAAACCGAACTGTGATGTATCACCCGAAGACGCTGCAAACAGTTATTACACGTACCAAATGTGCGGTCAGAACAGGATTCAAGTTGTGAGATATGTGGAGAATGGTGTCACTTATGTAGCAGGGTACTGTGTTTATATTCCTAGACCATATGAATTTGATTGCTACTACAACGAAATACACATTCAAAATTGCTATCAGGGTCCTCAGTACTCCCCGAAATCCGATCCAGTGTCCAGGAAAAATGAAATTGAGGCGAACGCCACTTCTGCTCCTAAAACACAGCCAGAAGTTGATGCATCTGAAACGACATCTCTGCTTGAAATTCCTTTAGAAGATCCTAAAGAATCAGAAGGGGAATCTAACCTGGAATGTGATACAAAAGACCTGAGGAACTTCAAACTTCACTTCTGCGAGATAAAGAAAGATATTGTGGCAATAGGATGTGTGGATGGGCTGGTGAAGCATTTCAACTGGAACATTTTCTCGAAATCCTATGAGTCTGGTGATTGTGAAACTTGTAAGTTGGTGGAGTGGGAAGAGAGTCCGCCACCATATCACATGTTGAATATCTGGGTGAGTTGATTGATTATGTGTTCTCCTATTTTTAAAAATGGGAACTTTCAGACAGAGGATGATGTCTGATACCAACTCTTTCGTCTCAATGCTCCAAGATCTCATCATTATCTGTGTCTTTCTAATTTTTCATCTCTGGGAACATACGAATATTGCCTTAATCATTAAAATAAAATATCGTGTTGCTTTACCTATTTGAAGTTTATTTTCTCCTCAAAAGATGCTAAATATGTAATTTCTTCCTCAATCCTTCCAGATCTAAGTCAAAACCTGGAAGATAGTTCAAACTTTGCTGCTTGTCGTCCCAGGTACAAAGAATAAGCATTCCACCTTCAATACCCGACCTAATCCTCCAATTTCTACCCTAAACGCTTTAGGCTAAGCCCATTGAAACCACAAAAGAACTCCCAGCAGGGCATAACGAAAAGAAACGGATTATTGCACTTTGGACTATTGTTCTGTGCTTTGTGTCACTCGAACAAAACAAAAAATGTGTCCATATATCTTTGAACCTTTGAATTAGTGCAGTGCAAAACAAAATATGTCACGCCTTCTGAAGCCCCTCGTGCTCAGTTCCGTCTCACCGTCTGCGTCTCCTCCGGCTCCCTTGGCTGGCCGTATATGGATTTTTAGTTTTGTTTCTTTTTCTTCTTTCGAAAGATCTCGAAACCAGAATTGGGATCAGAATCAGCATCAGAATCATGTATCGAAGTGGTACGTCTCGGGTGAGTTTTTATTCTAATTTAGATGATAAAATATGTCAACTTTCAGACGGGAAATCCTTGGTTTTTTGCAGTGTCCGTTGCGTTTTGCGGCCTAGTTTTGCTGTGTCTTGTGAGTTTTTCCTTCTATCTGTTCAACTTTTTTTTCATTTTTCTCTTCCAGATCTACCAATGGTTCAGGATAAGAGCCAATAGGAAGAACAGTTTCAAAACCGAAGAAATCAGAAAAACGCCGAAGGTTTTCGCATGGCAGCGTCACATTGAGACGACTGTTCGAGTGGAAGGAAATTTTCGAATCGAGTGTCGCGATTTCAGAAGGAAATACCATTATGTTTTCTGGGACAGAGTGGAACAAACTCAGGAAGCAATCAACTGGATTCAGGAGATGATTACCAGAAGATATAGCAACAATGAAACCGGGTTGTCAAACGTTACAGTCCCGAAAACCGCCTGTATCATTTCCGTGCCCATGGAGAACTTCAAATGCGGAAAGACTTGCACAGAGTTTCTCCCGATTTCCGAAGAACGTTTGGAGGGCTATCACACTTATCAACTGTGCGGGGATCGGAGATTTCAAGTGGTGCGATTCGTAGAGGACGGTATCGCCTATGTCATTGGATACTGTATCTACATAGAAGACGCCTATTCGAGGAAGGAGAACTATCGGGAAATGCACATTGAGAATTGCTACGGGGGACCGGAGTTCGGGCCAGCAACACTGAACGGCGAAGTTCGAGGACGACGTGGTTTTCGAAAAGCGCCTGTATTGTATCAGGACATTTGTGAGAATTGTCTCATGGTGCATAAGAAAAAGAAGAAAGACGAAGAAGAACAGCCTCCGGATCCACCATTGGATGAAGTATGAATGAATTGTCAAATGTCAATTATAAGTTAAAAGACGGGTCATACTATCTTCAATATCAGGTGAGCCATTAGCAACCGGTCATCAGAAACTATCGCTAATCGTGTGTTCCAGGCTTCATATCGGCATGATATCATCCTTCTATATCAACGTCTTCTTATATCAGCGACCCGGCAGCCCTATCAAGACTGGGGGACTCGTTTTTCCTCTTCTTCACCTTATTTTCAGGTATCTTGTACGTTTGGCAGGGAATTCGTTTGATTGAGAAGGGAAGGTTGTTTCTTTTCAGATTGTGATTCACCGAAACCGAAACGTTCAACGATTTCCACCCCCTGTTACAAAATTTTAGTAAAGTGCAGGGCAATGTATTATTGTGAAATTCAATTTTCTGAATAAAGAATTTTTTTCATACTATTGGTTTTTCAAATTGTGCCAAACGGGTCTTGCCACGCATATGACACAAAGAGGCAGCGACGTGGAAAAACACGTAAAACCCATGTTTGAAATATTCCTAGTTGCAGCGATCATTTTTTGGTTATTTGATCTTTCCATTCCCCTTCCCCTCTTCGGTCTCATCTTTAAAAAGAAGATACTCCTAATTGTTCCGCTTCAACTATTTCTGTCCAAATTTTCTTTCCCAATTCCAATTACACCGAGCAGCGAGCAACGTCAAAATGGCTTCGTTTCTATTTCTTTCTCTCTCTGCGCCTCTTTTCCACACAAAATAGACTCTAGCCTAGCTCCCGCCCATTCTCTGAGTCTCCATCTCTCTAACCAGGTCCATCTTTCGATATTTTTATTTATGTTGCTTATTTTCCCACTGAAGACTGAAAAATGTACATTCCTGTGTCAGCGGGAAGAGGTTTCGGACGAGTGAGTTTAATTATACTAAATACCTAATAATATTTCAAATGTTTCTAGGGCTGTGATCTGACTTGCTACTTTGCGTTTTTTGCTGCATTTTTGCTTGTCATTGCTGCGGTACTTTTTCTTTTCTTTTCTCTTCAAAAGTTCCCAATTTCAGATCGTAGGTCTTATACTTTTCCTAATCCATTTCAAAAAGTCTTACCAATTCGACGAGATCAAATCGGTCCCCACCGATTTGCCCTGGACCCGAAACCTGCGTGAAAAAACTACCCATTCTCAGCAAGGAATCCATTTTGGCTGTCATGAATATGAAAAGCAGTATCGAAGTCCGAGAACCCCGGACAAAGAGATACGACAAGGAGCTGTCAAGTGGGTTCGGCGGATTCTCAACAAGAGACACCGAGCACGAGAACAGCCAAAGATACGGGTGCCCAAGACATCGTATGTCGTCCAAATTCCAATGAAGAACTTCAAATGCGGCAAAGAGTTCCATGAATTCACTCCGACATCTGGCGATCCTCCAAGTGGCTATTTCACTTATCAAATGTGCGGTGTCAATCGTTTCCAAATTGTGAGATATGTGGAGGATGATGTCACTTATTTTGCTGGCTACTGTATTTATATACAGCCATATTCCGGCGAATATTTCTATAGAAATAAGCACATTGATCAATGCTACTTGGGACCGGAATATGTGCCTAAAGCGACGTCATTAGCAGATGCTGAGCCATTGCTTGAAAATGGGCAAGATCGAAATCAAAATCATACCGATGCTCTGAGCAAGTTCAAACCTCACTTTTGCAAGAGACTCGAGCAGATAGTCGCTCTGGGATCTGTCAATGGAGATGTGAAGCATTTCGTTTGGAGTAAATGGGTCAATGATTATATTCCAATTGATTGTGCTAGCTGTGAATTGGAGGAGTTTGAGGAAATACCACCAGGCTATGGTATGTGGGCAGTTGGTTAGGTTAGCTAGTGATTTTGAATGAAGATTTCAGGTACTTTGTGAATTTTTGACTTATCTACAGTTTATTGTCCGCTACATGGATCTTCATGTCATTTTTTCCGTGGTTTCCGCTCTCAAAAGCAGGTGTAACGTGTCCACGGAGCTCTTGAAAATCCTCCAATTGGAAGTGAAGAAGGAGCACCATGTTTCATTGCCTATCTTACACAAACGTTGTAATAATTAATGATTGTTCTTATGCACAACCACATTCCAAAATCAATACGTCACTTTACCCTTCTTTCATCTTTCGCTATCTTTGTCACTCCATTGAAACGAATCATGAATAAATTCAAAATTTAAAAATTGAAAAAACATCTGTTTTTTGCTCTTCCGAGAGTCCAAGACAACATTACGTCATAGCGGCAGCTTCGTCACTGCTCTTTTGGTTTTTCCTCCTTCTGCGTCTCTTCAAAGTTCCAAGGGAGGGGAGTCCTAGAATAGTGGTCCTTTTTGTGTCTGCGTCTCGTCTTCAGACAATTCTCGGACTTATTTCGGGATTCAAAGTATATTTGAACTAGTTTCCCGAATTTCAGAATGGCAAGAGCACCGGCAAGTTATCTCACATTTTTACCTTTTTAAGGGCATTTTTCAGCGTACCAAGGAGCAGGAGATTCTTGCAGTTGTTGTTTTAATTATACTTTTTGTATTGATTTCATCGTTTTTTGTGAGTTTAACCTGGGGGTTCACTAAATGACAAATCAAGATTTCAGATCATATATTGCATAATCTACGTTCTAGATAGGAAGCGTTCTTTCCGATTCGAAGCAATGCGTAGCCAACCGACAAATTCGGTTCGCGAGCAGATTGAGCCGACGAGAAGTGTGCAATTCGATCAAGGAATTCGATTTTTGTGTCGGGAATACCCAAAACAGTACATTGCTCGAGAATACAGTCAAGGAGAGAAGCCACAAGAAGCTATCGATTGGATCGAGAGGTTTCTGAACGGGCGGGCCCATGGGAATAGACGTCCAGCGATCAGAGTGCCAAAATCGGCGTATATCATCTCTGTTCCACTGAAGAACTTCAAATGCGGGAACACTAGCACTGATTTTCTACCAGTTGATTGTACTACCGGAAATATTCCACGTGGCAATTACACTTATCAAATGTGCGGAGATGGGCGGTTCCAAATAGTGAGGTATACAGAAGACGGTGTCACCTATTTCGCTGGATACTGTGTCTATATAACTCAACCTTATGCTAGCAGCGCTTGCTATCAAGCTTTTCACATAGAAAATTGCTATTCGGGACCGGAATATGTTCCGAAGACAGTTGGCGAGCCACAGGAGACTTCTGCACTTCTAACTTCTAATGGCAACTTTGAAGTTGTAATTGAAGATGAGTTGGCCATGACGTCCAATGAAGAATCATCAGATTGTGAGACCCTGAAGGATTTCAAACTTCACTTCTGTAAGGTCAAGCAGCAAATTGTGGCATTGGGAGTTGCGGATGGAGTTATGAAGCATTTCGTCTGGGACAAAACGACAAAATCCTATGAACCCAGTGATTGTGCCAGTTGTAGGAATGTGAAGTTTGAGGATGATCCGCCATCTTATCAGTCTTTGGATTTCTAAATTTTTAAATTTTTAAATTTTCATTTATTTATTTATTGATCTATTTATTGTTTGTTTGTTTTCTATGCAGTCATGCAGCAATGCTATGTATATTAAATTTGAATTTTAAATTTTAAATTTGACTTTTCTTTCGTTCCAATTTCAATTTTCTTCTCGGCCGCAATGAATATTCCACTTGAAACAAAGCGAGCCAAAGAGCGTATGCGTATTACACATATTGACCATCTGCCCTCTTCTCTCGCAGTCTGGGTCTCGAGCGCAACTTGTCCCTCGCGAAGCCCACTCATTCCCTTCATTCGGGTACCCGACCGACATGAATGTCTCTTGCAAATGCTATGACTTTCAATTGGTTTTCCGTTCGAATGCTGTCAGTAAGCTGACAGAAGACTTTTTCGAATCTGCAGCTCTAGAAGCTATAGCTCCACCAACTCCACCGGTAAGTTTTCCGTAATTTACGCTAGACGTTATAATATTTTAGGATTTATCGGAAAATCGATTGACCGTAGTGTACTTCTTCCTGATTTGCCTTTTCATCTTCTTTGTGAGTCCTCAATTAAATTTTTTTTTCTAAATATTTCATGATTTTTTCCAGATTTACTTCTTTTTCGTCCACAAATGCTTACAACTAAGATCCCGTCAATCAACTGCCATCAGTACATATCCAACAACTCCGCAATTCATGGTTCCACAAAGAAAAAGAGTTGTTCGATTCAAAAAAGGAATTCGATTCGAGTGTCGTGCATTTGAGAAGGAGTTCAATTCGTCTGGAAGAGAAAAGTATCAAGGAGCAATCAACTGGGTTCAGGAGGAGTTCAACAAGCGATTTGGAACCATTGATAATGGGAAGCCAGTGGTGGAAGTGCTCAAGTCGGCGTATGCCATCTCGGTTCCAATGAACAACTTCAAATGCGGCAAGACTTGCATCGAGTTTCTACCAGTTTCTGGCCAACCGGCGCATGGCTATCTCACTTATCAAATGTGTGGCCTAAACACAATCCAAATTGTCAGATATACCGAGAAATATGACACTTATATCGCTGGATTCTGCATCTACATCCCGCAACCCTACGCAGACGGTTGCTACTATCAATCGATTCACATTGACAGTTGCTATACCGGTCGGGAATACATTCCGAAATCCCCTCTGTTTGAAGCTCCGGAACATTACGAGCCAAATCATCCGGAAGAGTTGAAAAACTTCAAGTTACACTTTTGCCAGAAACTCGAGCAAGTTGTGGCTGCAGGATTTGTGGATGGACAGGTGAAACATATCACTTGGGTCAAATCAACGGAATCCTATGAGGCTAGCGATTGTTCGAGTTGTAGAGGGGACAAGTTGGAAGACAATCCACCACCGTATCACTTGTTGGAAGTCTAGACTCTAGGTGAGTAGCTATAAGACCAAAAAATTTCAACTGAACTGAAACCTCAAAGTTTTTTCAGATGGTACTCTTCTTGACCTTTTGCCTATTTCAACTTCCAGATCAGATTCTTTGGTCTCTTTTGTCCTACTGAGTTTCCATGGTTACATATTTTGCTCTTTGCAATTCCTTCCCAACTTTGTATTCCGTCTAGCTTTCAAAGGCTTTTTTCCCAAATGTACTCCAGATTCCAAACAGAGAACCTTCTCCCCCTTTACCTCACCATTTTAGTCCTGATTGTTCTTGGTATTTTTGCAATTTGCTACAAGGTGAGTCTCAAATAAAAATTATCATCAATCATCTAGGTTTCAGCTCTTCAAAATTTGTGACAACAATCAACGAACCGCTTCTTGATCTTCTCCAAAACTACGTCACAGGACCTACTCCCATACAATTTCCGCAACTTCATAGTGTAAAAATAGCATCTTTGACGTCAATCCTCTCCTCTCCCATCAGTCTTTCCATCTCTGTCTCTCGCTCTTTCGAAATACCACATGTTCATTGTGGTCCCTTGTCTACCTCCTCACCCACTGCGTCTCTTCTCTCACTACCTCTCTCTCCCTCCCCGCTCAGGATTTCTTTCAACTTTTTCGCTTTTTTTGTTGTTTTTTTCGATTAACATTTGTAAATTAACATGTTCTTTTCTTTTTATTATATGAAACAATTCGAATAAAAATTTTCATTTTTCTAAGGTTTTTTTCAAATTCAGCTAGCTATACGAGTTGAGTTATGGCCAGAGAAGAGAGCAAGTTTCGATTTCGTACCGTTGCAAACTCAATTTTCACTCTGTTTTCTACCGGCCTCATTGTAAGTGTTCACCAGTCAACCTAGAACATCATTTTCTTCCCAGCTCTTCATAATCTTCAAGTTTTACCTACTCTGTCGGTACGGAAATAACCAAAGGAATCGAAATGATGACACCTCGAAAACCCTAATAAAAAACCAGCCGGACCTGGATCAAAATATGGAATCCCGAAAAATTCCCAACGATTTCAAGTTGAAGTACTGTATGACTTTGAAAAAACCAGTTATGATTGGCATGGAGAACGGGAAGACGAGGCATTTTGATGGGGAGAGGTTAATGTCGGATTGTGGAACTTGCAAGTTTTATGAAGAGACCCCGCCAAGTTATACTTCAATTTTTGGATAGATAGGAGCAATTTCAGGTGGCATTTTCGGCTGGTAGCACTATAAACTACAAAAATATTGAATACGGGAATTCTTTTTTTTCAATTTTCATCCTCAAAATATATTTATTGTACAGTATATGGGTATTTAACTATGCAAAATCAAATAATAAAAGTTTTTTTTCAAAGTTTTTATTTTATATTGTGTGTCGTTTCAATCTGTTCATACACAGCTGCTATTTAATAGAAATTAAAAAAAATATATATTTTTTCTCTAATTTCAAGTTCCAGATAGCTTACCTACCGAACCATCGCCGAAAGCATCGACATCTGCTCAACGGATTCTTCCCGGCTCTTTTGGACTTTGCCGCCTTTATTTTCTGGATAATTTTTATATTTTTCTTGGTAAGAATTTCATTTTATGTACATAATTTCCAAATTCGATTCATTCTAATTCAGGGACTTCTCCTATTCCACTGCTACAATGTTATCCGTAGCTACCTCATAAATCATCTGGAAAACAAGAAGAAAAAATCAACCGATGCCATCAACCTCAATTTCTCTACTTCCAATCAACCCCAATTCGACCTAGAAAAGCAGATGTTTCTTCAAAAAATTCCAAATCAATTCAAGTTGAAGTTCTGTGAGGAATTGAAGGAACCAGTGATGATTGGATTGGTGGATGGAAAAGTAAGACATTTCCGGTGGGGAGATGATCAGAAAAATGCAGTTATGGAACTGTGCGAAACTTGTAAACTTGAGGAATCCGAGGCACCGCCCACTTATACAGCTATTTATGGATAAGCTACATCTGATGTATTTTATTTTTTATATTTAATTAAAACTGAATAAAAATTCCTTTCATTCAAATTTTAATTATTTTCAATTTTCAAATAAGGTGCAATTTGGGGCTTAGTGCTTGTGTAGTTTGTATTGGAGCTGCTTAGATTCGGCGTGGCAAGATTTTAGGGCTGCTTAGCAATTCTCTAGTTTGTAGTGGGGCAGCTTAGATTCGACGCATCGCGATTTTGGGGCTGCTTAGAAAAAAAGTACTTTGTAGTGGGGCTGCTTAACTTTGGCGCGGCGGGATTTTGGGGCTGCTTAGCAATTTCGTAGTTTGTATTGGGGCTGCTTACCTTTGCTCTAAAAATTCGGTCTCAGCAATTCTCTAGTTTGTAGTTTGACCGCCTAGTTTTTTTGCGACAAAATTTGCACGCTTCAAAGCTAAAACTTTCCCCTCCAGAGACCCGAAGCTCTCTATTTTTTCGACCACCCTCATGAAACACGAAGACCTCCTTTTCTCCCACCCCCACACTCACTTCCCTCTGCCTTTCCCTTTATGTTTCCTCATCTCTCACTCTGTCATTTGTGTCCTTTGCCAACATTCCTTTCGTCTGCATTTTTCTACTTTTTTTCCTAGAGAATATATATTGATCTCGTATATTCTATTCTATTCTTTTCGTACTAACTGAGCCAGATGGGAAACTACACGGATTACGATCTGACTCACAGTTCCGCGCATTATGCCCTTATGATAATCTCGCCGTTTATAGGATTCATCTTATGCTGGGTAAGCTTTTTGTTGAGGGTGCTAATGAAGACGTGGAAATGACGAAATTGGAAACTTAGTTTAATAAAAATGATCCAATGTCCTCGAATTTCCTAGGAGCTTAGAAGACATTTTTCTTAATTTCATCAGACACTTTCAGTTCTTCTACTGTGCCTTCAAAATCAGTCGCTTTACCTATCACCTTATGTTCACCTACATTCGATCTCTTCGCAAAGGACCTGTCACTACTACTCCAAAAGTTCCTTCTTGGCTGATACTACGACATAGGGACATCATCAGCACTACGTGCCAATTCCAACAATTCAAAATGCAATGCTTTCGAAGCGAAGTGCAAACTGGCTATTTTGCTCGAACAAACATGGGAGTGGTATCTCAACTGCGGCATATTAGTGCGGTGGTGTTTGGAACCAGTAGCAAGTTTGAAAAGTTCTCCTCGAATGTTCCCGTGCCCAATAGCACTTGTACACTTTCCATTCCCCGGAAAAACTTCAAGTGCTCAGTTGGACCATGTTGCACTGAATTCGAGCCTGTTGACGGAATGGCTAGTGGGAGTCATTTGGAGTATCAGATGTTAGGGGAGGAAATGGCACAAGTGACGTATTATGTTCAGGATGGTCAGAGGTGAGTGGAAGGAGTTTCTAATTTGAAGAAAACCCAATTTCAGATATATGGCTGGAATCTGCATCTACGCAGAAGACGCTAATGGAGTTGGCTGGAAAATCCGAACTAATAGAATTATTTCTATGATCTTGAACCCGAAGAATCACTATGAGCCGACAAGGAATCTCACAGACGAGACGATTACTATTGGGGCAGCAATCGATGGAAGCAGAGAACCCATAGTGATAGTCAAGAATCGATTCGGTACAGTGGCCAAATTTCGAATGGCAAGTTATGGAAAACACTTTGAAAACATCAAGTGCGCCAGCCAACCCTCTGAAAATCATCAACAAGTTCCTGATCCAAGACCCGATTTGACGTCGAGGAATCTCAAAGTGAAGTTCTGCAAATCGAAATGCAAGCCAGTATTGATAGGGAACATTGATGGGAAAGATGTGCATTTTGAGTGGAAGGAATGGCTCCAGACGTTTGAAATGGTTGATTGTGAAGCTTGCAAGGCGGCGGAAGAGGTTCCGCCGTCGTATGATAGTTTGGAGATGGCCAGGTTGGTACAATGAATTGATTTTTTTTGTTTCTAAGTTTTTGAAAAAATATATATATAGGAGGCATTGAATTTCAAAATCTTGAACTTTTGATCAAAAAACGTGAAAACAGCTCCTAATTTTGTACAAGTACAAAAAAGTTTTGAGAAAAATAAAGCGGGCTATACCTGTTCCATATGCGCTTGAAATACAGAAAAAATGTAATATTTTGGTTCATGGATTTTTAATGTTTTTGCTTACAAAAAAACATTGTAAAATATAAATTAAGTTCATGGATTATTAATTAACTTTATTCGTTAAAATATAAATAAA
>LR570614.1:0-15394 GCA_900536345.3 Caenorhabditis sp. 39 LS-2015 | reverse complement strand
GACAATGTCAGTGGCTATGAATATAAGGAAACGGAGCACCATGATTATCTCCGAGAAGTTATCATCAGTTATTGTGTTTTGGACAGCCAAAAGAAGATTGATGAGGCTTTGAAATACGATCCGTCCAAACGATCTTTGACTTACGAGACGAAGGGATCTTATCACCAGGAGATTCGCGTTAAAGATTCGTCCATTCGCCGTAGAGAATTGGAACTTAGAGCATTTGACGACAGAATGCGTCACCTAGAGGACCCGTGAACTAGCGAGGTTCTGGTCTTCTCGCGGTCTTTTCACAATAAAACCAATTCACAATATTCACATTTTTCATAGTTTCTGAAATGGAAAGAATTGAATTTTCAATTGCGTATTGTCTCGTCGAAAAAGATAGTGTCGAGACGAAAGAAGGAATGTATTTATTGAACTCAACGAAGAAAACACCTCAATCATTTGTCTGAAAGAGCAGTCAGACAATCTTTTCTCTTTTTTAATCCAAAAACCACTCAAAACCAGTTTATTCACGGCCAAGAGTACCATCTTCGTTCACATGACCGTGCACTTTTTCTGTTTCTTGTGTCCTACTTTCTCCGCTTCCACTGGTTCCGCCTTATTTTCTGCTTTTGGATTTTGTCCGTTTTCGACAGGTTTCAACTCTTCGAACTTCTTCGTCTCGACTTGCTTCTTCTTGTTTTCTGCTTTCGGAGTTCCTCCGATTCCGATAGATTTGAACTCCTCGAACTTCTTTTTCTCAAAAGGCTTCATTGGCGGGTCGAAGAAGAATCTTGGGTAAAAACGCGCGTCCATGTTCCAACTATCTGCTTTCTCATCTTTCGGGTTCTTTCGATAGCCGACAAACACGTCGTCATCCGGTGTCCGCTCGAGAGAATCCGATTTCTTTTCAATGATTCCCAAACCAATCGGCTGCGATATTTGCATCGGCTTCAGTATCCCCACCTCATTACTGACTACCGACAGCTCACCTTTACAAAAAATTTTGAACTCGATAGTGTCTTGAGTGTTGTTTCTTATCCAAAAATAAAAAGGAAGAGCTGAAAGAGGCAGGGTCTCAAATAACCATCCCAAAATGATGTTTGCTCACAGTCACGAACTATTTTGAAGTCCGTCGGGTACACGTGAAGTTGGAAATCGCCTAGAAAGTATGGACGACCAGGAGAATTGGTTGGTATTGGTTCCACGGGCCACTGCTTCGGCCAGTCATCATCGGGCATTTCTGGAATTAAGGCGGAGATTGAAGATGCCCTTGAAAATGGAACTCACCGTTTTGTTGATACCTGCAGACACGAGCACAATGAACCGTACTTACTTAACTCTTTGGAAATGATGATAATTATGTACAGGGACGACAAAGTGGGGCGGGGAGGGGGGGCGACGTGGAGTTTAACGTGGCTTTGCGAAACGTGAAATTGTATGCTATTTTTTATTTCCCAAAAGGTCAGTTTTTTTTTTCAAATTCCAAATCATCAAAACCGATCCAAATCAGTTATTACTTGAATTCAATCAATAGAAATTCTAAACGCCAATCAGCTTTCAAAATGGCAACTCCAGCAGCTGCGGCTCCCAAGAAGTTATTGGTATGTTTTTCACGGTCTAGTGAACTGATAATGATAACAAACTGACTGCAGCCTCCACCGCCGCCAACGCCGGAATTCCCGAAGAAATGGCCGGAGAAACCGATTCTTCGAAAGCACGACCATCCATTTTTTGTCGGTTCATTTTTGCTACAGGTAGATTCCTTGCGCTACCATTATTGTAAACGTTGTTTTCTTTCAGGTCCACCCACAGAATTTTGTTATGTACGACAGAGATAATTTTACATTCGGTATCAAGAACCCCACCGATCATCATGTCCAGTACTGCCTCAAACTCGGCCAAGAACACAACCATGATCTAGGACTCCTTACGATAAAGGGCGCGGTGGCTAACAATGGAGTGTTGAAACCGGGAGAAATTGTGAAGCTGAAGATGTACCGTTGTCCTCATGTCGACAATGTCAGTGGCTATGACTATGTGGAACTGGAGCGAAATCATTATATCCGAGAAGTAATCATCAGTTATTGTATCTTGGACAGCCAGAAGAAGATTGATGAGGCTCTGAAATACGATCCGTCCAACCGGTGGTCAACTTTCGTGGCGAAGGGATCATATCACCAGAAGATTTCCGTTGAAAGTCCGGAAGACATCCAAAAAGAGTTGGAAAAAGAGTTGGAAGATCGCCGTCGTGACAGCGAAAGACGTCGTGTAGCGGAACAAGCGGGCTAGCGAGAATTACCTTTTCTAATAAATCCATTCACAATATCCAAAAGTGTTAAATTAATTGAACTCGATAAAAAAACAAAATTCAACAAAAAAATCAATTTAGTCAATTTGTATCTGTGAAATTTGTCAAAGGGTAACTTGAAAATGCTTGTCATGCACAGGTTTGTGGCAATCGGTTTCATCACAGCAAAGAGTACCATCTCACAATCAGTTCACATAATCGCTCACTTCTCTTTCTCCGTTTCCACCGGTTCGAACTCTTCGAACTTCTTCTTCTCGAAAGATGCTATCGGCGGGTCGAAGTAGAATCTAGAATCTGGCGTCCATGTTCCACCTACTTGCTTTCTCGTCTTTTAGGTTCTTTCGATAGCCGACGACGCAACGTGGAGTTTGAGAAACGTGAAATTCTATTCTATTTTTTTCAAAAGGTCAGTTTTTTTTCAAATTCCAAATCATCAAAACCAATCCAAATCAGTTATTACTTGAAATCAATCAATAGTAATTCTAAACGCCAATCTGCTTTCAAAATGACAACTCCAGCAGCTGCGGCTCCCAAGAAGTTATTGGTATGTTTTTCACGGTCTAGTGAACTGATAATGATAACAAACTGAGCGCAGCCTCCACCGCCGCCGACGCCGGAATTCCCAATGAAATGGCCGGAGAAACCGATTCTTCGACAGCACTTCCATCCGTTCTTCGTCGGGCGATTCTTGCTTCAGGTTTGTGCGGCACGTGGGGAGTTCTTAAATATCGCAGGGGGGTAGTTTAGGGTTAACCTTCGCGTGAGCTGCATAGTCACACGCATGTTCTTTTTATTTATTTTTGGATGTGCAATTAAATGCGCAGGCTGATATTTACGTGAAAACGTGGGGTTCCCAATACGTGGGACCAGTTGTTTAACAAAACCGCCCATTTTAGTTCTTGCCAGCAAAATCTTTGAAACTCGACGGCTTGGTTGATTTAGTGCTGATTAAAGGAAAATTGCGACAAAATTTGGAAAGAATTGGCCAAGAATTGAAAACCGTCGATTGCCTTGTATTTGAGCCACGGAAGCAGATGTATTACCTAACACCCCAAAATGCCCGCTAAACTGGAAAACCCCCGATAGCCTTGTATCTGAGCCGCGGAAGCAGATGTATTACCTAAAACCCCAAAATTCCCGCAATACTGGAAAACCCCCGATAGCCTTGTATCTGAGCCGCGGAAGCAGATGTATTACCTAAAACCCCAAAATTCCCGCAATACTAGAAAACCCCCGATAGCCTTGTATTTGAGCCGCAAAACGCCCGCTAAACAACATCAAAATGTTTGATAATTTCTAACGTGAGAAAGGGTATTCAAACAGTTTCCGGGCAGTAAATGCAGATATTTCACGTGGAAGCAAGCGTGAAATACAGAAAGTACTTGATTAGCTTAAGGAGGGATTGTTTCCGTGGCCTCCATGGCACAGGCAGTATGCCACGGTCGAAGGATGGGGCACGAGCGGTTAAGCGCGGGGGTGGCGTAGGAACCACCCACGACCTGTTGAATGGCCCATTAAAGGCCCATCCTTCGCACATTTCAAGGTTCAGGCATTCGTCGCCCACGCGTCGCCCGTGGATGGGTAATTTTTTGCTCACTAGAAAATTGAAAATCGCTCGTTCAAAACAACAAATTTATTAGTTAAAATAGACAAAAAAAACTGATAAACAGTTGATAAATGGTGATACGGCACCAAAAATTAAATTGATCCCCGACGGTTCGTCCTTTCGATCGTCCGGAGCGCCAAAATGAAGTTTCCGTCTATATTGTTTTTACAGCAGCCTCGCTTCACTTTGTAGTACATTTTCTTTTCAGAACACGTTGATCTCAGATTTTTTTCGATGTAGATTGTGAGAAACACAATGCTCCTGTAACTCGAAAAATTATTTCGTGTTGTGAATTTCAATTTCTTACCGTCAAGAAGTTTTAGTAGCAAACGATTGAATAATATGCTTGTGAGTAAACTACTGAGCCATTTGTTTATGGGGTTATCCGGTAGAAATAACATATCGCACGAATGGTCATAATCCTTAAAATATTTTTTTGCCGAGGTTACCTGGTGTTCGATGTAGTTATAATTCCATTTTATGGCGGAAAAATAGTTGAAAAACGTTGGAGAAATCCAAATAAATCTTGCGAAATATATAGAGTAGTTCCTTCCGAATATTCGTGCAAACATAATAATTTACCCAAAGAAGAAAGCAGCGTACAGTCTACATCTCCTGAAAACACTCGTTTTAAATAATCGAAAACATCCCACTCACTTTTCGAACCGTAATCCGGAAATTCGTTGCGGAATGTCTTCGTCGGAGTGTTGCATAGAAAAATAACACTTGAAAAAACGAGAGTGAGAAAACGATGAATGATGATGCAATAATAAAAGGCTAAATCATGAACCGCCTGTGAGCCATTGTTCGCCCATTTGGTTTTTGAAAGGCGACCGATGGGTCATCGGTGACTCAAGACGTTTAGCCACCGATGGCTCACGGCCATTCGCCCATTCCTCGCACGCGTGCTCCAGGAATTTGCAAATGTGCATGAAATGGGCCATCGATGGGCCATTCTTCGCGCATTTCGGCGTTCGTCCACTCGTCGCCCACACAACGACCGTGGCATATTGCCTGTGTGGTACAGTGGTAAAACATTAGAACATGGAAGCAGCGGCGAGGGTTCGATTCCCTCCAAACGCTAGTGTGTTTTGACTGTAGCACAATACGTGCGAAAATCTAAGCATCCACAATACGCAGAAATTGCAAGGATTACCCGAAACCACCCCCCTGTGGAAATACTGGCGCGTCGGCACGTGCCTAGATTCTTGGAGCACATTTAATTTTTATTCAGGTCCACCCACAGGATTTCGTTATGTACGACAGCTTTGATTTTTTATTCGGCATCAAAAATCCCACCGATCAGCATGTCCAGTACTGCCTCAAACTCGGTCAGGGGAAAAACTACGCTATAGGACTTCAAACGCTGAAGGGCGATGTCGCTAACAATGGAATATTGAAACCGGGAGAAATTGTGCAACTGAAGATGTACCGTTGTCCTACTGGCGCGGATCTCAGTAACTATAAATGTATAGATGTGCTGCACTATAATTGGGACCAAGAAGTTATCATCAGTTATTGTATCTTGGACAGCCAAAAGAAGATTGATGAGG
This sequence comes from Caenorhabditis sp. 39 LS-2015, assembly GCA_900536345.3. Classification (NCBI taxonomy): domain Eukaryota; kingdom Metazoa; phylum Nematoda; class Chromadorea; order Rhabditida; family Rhabditidae; genus Caenorhabditis; species Caenorhabditis waitukubuli. Next base: position 9,939 of record LR570614.1, on the reverse strand, counting down.
CTCTGAAGCACAATCCGTCCGAACGGTCTTTGACTTACAAGGCAAAGGGATCCTATCACCAGAAGATTAACACGGAAAGTCCGGAATTCGTCTATAAACGGGGGGACCGCAATCGTTTCGAAAACGAATGGCGTCGTAGCATTAAGAAACAACCAGGGGACTATGGATATTCACTTATGCAGAAATATGATTGAGAATTCTAATAAAACCATTCACATCACATTATAAAAAAAGTAATACATTTATTGAAACAAAACAGGAAGTCAAACAGGTACGCGGCTTTGATTACCGCATTTGTGTGCAATTTGAAGTGGTGGTGCTTTGCGGGCCTCTTCTACATTCTACGAAACCAGCCTGATCCTGCCGCTTCGCGGCATTCAGGCCGGCAAGAACAGTAGAAAATGAACCGAATTGGCAGCCACGCGCAACATAGAGCAAAAAGGTTTCCACGTTGAAATTATTTTTTTTTTCACGGCGGACAGAACGACTGAAGGACACACGTACTCCATTTGCGGAATATATTATAAGAATGATTTCAGCACTTTGGACAATTCTACGCTTCTGTGCAGATGTACTTTGGACAAGGAAGACGTTTATTACTCCGGTCAGAAGAATCACGCCCAATAGTAGTTTCCTTTCGACAGACAGAGGTAGCAGAACCAGTTTATTCATAGAAAAAACAGTCATATCATCATCTCACATAATCGCGCACTTCTTTTTCTCTATTTCCCTCGGTTCGAACTCCTCGAACGTCTTCTTCTCGAAAGGTGCCATCGGCGGGTCGAAGAAGAATCTCGGGTGGAATTCCGCGTCCATATACCCCTCATATTTTTTCTCGTCTTTTGGCAGTTTTCTGTAGCCGATGTGCACCTCATCTTTCGGTTTTTTCCAGAGCGTTTCAGCTGTGTATTTTTGTACCACAATACCCAAACCAATCGGTTCCGATATTTGCATCGGCTGAAGAATTCCAACCTCATTACTGACAACCGACAGATCACCTTTGCAGAAAATTTTGAACTCGATAGTGTCTTGAGTGGGGTTTCGAATCCAAAAGTGGAAAGGAAGAGCTGAAAGAGGCAGGGTCTTGAATAACCGTCCCACAATGATGTTTACTCACAGTCTCGAACTATTTTGAAGTCCGTCGGGTACACGTGAAGTTGAAAATTGCCTTGAAAGTATGGAGGACCAGGAGAATTGGTCGGAATCGCTTTCACTGGCCACTGCTTCGGCCAGTCATCTTTGGGCATTTCTGGAATGAAGGCACAGATTGAAGATGCCACGGAAAAGGGAACAACTCACCGATTTTACAGAAAACTGTAGACACGAGCACAATGAACCGTACTTACTTAACCCTTGAAAATGATGATAATTATGTACTGGGATAGCAAGGTGGAGGGGGGAGGGGCGACGTGGAGTTTGACGTGGCATGTTTTTCGAAAAAACGCTTGAATAGACTTTGAATAAGAACACGTGTAGTTTCACAACTCGAAATATTTTTTTCTTCAAAATGCTCTCTCAAACTTCAAATCCCAATATCTGCCAAAAATTATTGACATTTGGAGTTGCGATACGTCGCACTTGCGAAACGTTGGGGCCTACGCCAGTTTCCCAGCCTTCGCAATGACATCATCACGACATCCCCCCCCCAAATCGCGAACAATTTGATCTGTGTTGTATACTCGTTTGACACTGAAATACGGTCGAGATTAGTGGTCGGCTGGTGAACACTTTGGGTCTTGTGGTGGTGGGGTTGGATAACTGGTTATGTTTCGGTTTTCGGCAAAACTATTCGGTGGTATTGATGAATTTGGAGCTGCCTAGATGTGGTAAGTGTTTTGTTCATTTAGCTGGCAGTATTACACGTTTCACGGCAAGGTAGCCCAAGGGAAGAGAAATTTGACTCAACGTAAAAGTTAGGCCACTCACGTAAATTTACATTTTTACACGTGAGTGGCCTAACTTAAAATTTCTCTTCCCTTGGGCTACCTTGCCGTGAAACGTGTAATAAGACTAGTGATGATCAAATGAAAAACTGAAATTTCGGTCTAAAAATGAATCGCTTTATTTTGCTTTATTAACGTTGTAAGTTGAAACGAGGAAGAGAACAGTGGGGGATATGAGAATCAAAAAACTCTTGACTGTCACGAGAAACAGTTTGTTTTGGAAAAACAATACTATTCTTATTGAAACTTTTCAAACGTTTCTCAAGAAGATCTGTTTCAATTCACATATATGTTTGAAGAATGGCCATCTTGCAGTAATATCATAATCTCACCAGGTATTCTTAGTTTTCACTCTGAAACTTTATTCCATCGTTTCTCACAAGGTAACCCCTTATCAACTTGGCCTCCAAGATTGGTTGGGCTAAATAGATGCACCATGAAGGGTTTTTTATGGGGGAAACAGAAAAAGGTTCCATGGAAATCCAGAAGTGCGCCCCCTTCCCCCCGATTTTTCCCCAAATCATGTGATTTTCATAGCAGGATGGGAACTTTTCAAAAATTTCGAAATATTTGTTGTGTTGCTCACATTAAACCTAAAATGCTTCTCCCATCAAAAACACTTTATGGTGCATCTATTTAGACCCATATCTAAATCCTGCGGTGCCAATTTTTAGATTTAACCAAGTCTATCCTGGAGGTTTCCCTGGTCAGTGAAAAATACAAACCAAGAGCTTGGAAATTTTCCAGTTTCAAAGTTACCTCTTCCATGAAGAATTTTATCTTAAATCACTTGATCGTTTTGAAAACCATAAATACAACCAAAACTGATTGTGAGTGGCTGTGTATGTATTAACTTGAGAACATGTAGTCATCCAAAGTATTATTCATTTTTCAAATGGTGACAGTTGAGCTAATTGTAAGCCACGTGGACGAGGTCCAGTCACGCAGCTAGGTGGCAACGTGTGAGAGAGTGACAGCGCGAGTTGAGACCAAGATCGAAAGGTCACGTTCGAGCTGCAGACTCAACTGTCAGCGTTTGAATTGAAAAACAGATAATAAAACTCTTTTTTCTCAAAAATCATTATGAATCCGCTCATTAATTGTAAACATACAGTTCAAAAAGAGGTCTCGCCACGAAAATTTAACGTCTACATATTTACTAAAACAGCACCAAAGATTGAAGTCGGTTGAACAAAAAACGAACTTCATTTCCCAGTGAAACAGTGGAAAAGTTGACACTCACAGTTTCAAAGTTTCCATTTCTCGTAAAGCGCTTTATCAGAACGATTCTAGTGGCGAGTGAGTAGTTGAAAAAGCAGTACACTTATGCACAATACATAGCAAGCTTTGAAATTGATGGAAAAAAATAAAACAGAAAATTCATTTAGTCAGTTTGCATTTTTTTTGTTGTTTTTTTTCAATTTTTGTTCAACTAGGTATTCTGAAGGTATTATTGATTTTTTAAAGGCTTTGATCACAGTAAAAAATTCAATTCTATTCTCAAAACTCTATAAAAATGCATTTGGAAACAGAGAAAATTTTAATAATGATTCTGATTTTCTTTCTGATTTGCTGTTTCAAAGTTTCCAAAAATATTGCGACCTTGAAGTTCTTCTGATAATTCCCATGGTGACGGAATTATTTTCACAATTCCCTGTTTCAAAGTCATTTGAAATAAATATTCCAAAGTTGCAATTCGGTTGACCTTTTGCTTCTAACCATCTATTTTGACATATATCTCAAGAACGATGAGAGATATCAAAAAATTGTCAACTAGGAACTTGTAGCCCTTGAAATTCCACGTATTTTTGTAGTTGACCATTTTTTGGTATCTTGTCTGGTTCCTGAGATATTTGTGAAAGTAAATTGTGTACTTTATGCTGCAGTGCTGGCCAAAAAGGTATGCTAAAGTGGTTTTTGCAAGATAACTTTTTTTCTAGTAATCTGATCGAGCTGAAATTTTTTGGACATATGCAGTGCAGTATTGTGCAACATTGCAAATTGTCAGATTGCTGAATTTTTGAAAAATTTCGAATTTATTTGATTTTTCCGCTTTTTCCAATTTTTTCGTTCGTCGAAAAACCTGATTTCCGGTTTCAAAGTCTCCAAATTAGCAGAAAATGTTTAATAAACTCCAATTGTAGATAGAGCTTCTAGACTAACCTACCATAATCCAAAAATTCTCCCTTCCTCCCCAAAAAAAGAAAAACTCCATCTCCATCTTCTTCTCCTTCTTCTTCTCTTCGAAAATCACAAAAATTCCACGAATATTGTATTGTTTCTTCCGATTCGCAAAAACAGTGTCGAATCGAAAAGAGTGGGTGTACATGTCCATGGACGTATAATTGGCAGCCATCATCCGTCCATCAACTCCCCTCACGATGACACTGTCAATTCAGCAATCGACACGAAAAAAAGACGGATAGTTGGTGGTGTTTCTCTCGAAATTGTCATTGTCCGTATTTTGTATTCGTTTCTATTGAAATTCAATTCACTAGAGTATTCCTGCAAACCTGTGAAACCGGGTGGAAAAGGACATTTCCCGAGAGGTGTTCTGTTCCAAAATGCCGTTATCTCTTCCGATTTCAATTCCGCTTCCGACTGATTCGTTGTTAGATGAAGATGAGCTTCATGATGATAGTGAGTTTGGAAAGGAGCCTTGCTCAGCCGTTGCCTAAGCCTTGGCTATCAGTGCGTTGACTTTTTCAACATTCCGCGCGTTGCGGCTCACCTCCACAGTACCATATTCTCACCCTACAACTTTCAGTCAAAGGCTCAACTTCCAAGCTGTCAGATGAGGAAATACTCGCCAGGACCATCGAAAAAGCCCTCAAATCCAAGAAACTGGCACAATCACCGAATATGACGTCATCTGTGAAAGTGGCGTTGACAGCTGAGGAGTTGTTGGATCAAGTTGGAATGTAAGTCACGGTCTCCCAAACTTCCAAATGGCCGAAGTTATCAATAGCGCGCGCTTGCACACCTATTTCGAAAACTCGGCCACCAAGTGAAAACAATTAATTTTTCAACGGGAACGTTTCTTTCCGACCGTTTTTCTGCGGAACAAAATTATTTTTCGAAAAAACTTGAGCCAAGTTTTGTGGAAATAGAAAAAATCTACAGAATGAGTTCAAAAATATCGAAATTCGTGCAAAACTGAAGGAAGAGATACATTTTGAAGAAAAAATCCGGAGACAAGAAATTAGAAAATCAGTCGAAAAATCAATCGAAAAGTGAAAAATGAAGACAATTGATAGTTTAATTTTATTTTTGCATGGTTTTTTGAGTTTTTGAACAGAAAAACACTCTTGGAATATGTGTTCAGGAGCCCGAAAATCGAGAAATCGAATTTCACGAATTTTGTGCCAGGTGACTTATATTTTCTTATGAATTTCTGTCCCCAGGTGATCAATTCGACCTCTGAGAAAGACTACTTGCTAAATTTCCCATTTTGGACACGGAAACTATGCTCAAAACAGTTTTCAAAACTGGTGCATCGGAAAACTGAGTGTCTGTCCAGTGAAAATCCGGAGTTCTGACTTTTATAATATTCGAACAGTCAATAGTCATAAACTGTCTTAAATATAGAAGGTTTTCTGCATTTGAAGTTTCTGGAATTTTTAGAATGATCGAAATAAATTTATTCGTCAAAATTGCGTTTTCTCCTCATTTTCGACTGTTTTTCCTTGTTTCTGTTTAAAATTAGTTTACTTTTCGTGTTTGCAACAATAATTTATGAAGAAAACACGAAAAAATCCGTTTTTCCGACAAAATTCGACAGAACACCGAAATTTCAACATTTCGCAATTCGCCGCACGAGAAACACGCCAGCGGCGCGGGCGCGTCAGCAAAGGACGCGCTCTTGGCGCATTGGAAGTGCGGGAGACCGTGTAAGTTGGGGGACAGGGTTACTGTAGGCTGGTGGGAGGTACTGTGAATGAGCTCTTGGCAGATACAGGATCATTGAAACTGATTGCAAAGCTGGAGAGAATATGCGATGTGTGAAACTGTATCTAGAATGTCTCACAATCAAATAAAGAATCATTTGGGTTGCTTACTGTAGCTATGAGATTACTGTAGTTTCGAATATGTGAAGGCTTTTCATCTTTCCTAGAAAGCTTCAAATGAAACATCGGATTTGTGAAACCGTTTTTTTTTGAAAAGTTTTTGACTGTATTAACCATGTACGGTACGGTACGGTTACTGTGACTATTAGATTACTGTAGACTTCAGGTTACTGTAGCTACAATAAATACAAAATTTTAGTTTTTTTTTTGAAATGGAAAAATACCATGTTCAAAGTAGAAATATGATGCTGAACCATTGTTTTCCTAGAGTTAATTATAGCAATCTTACATTACGGCAGTTGTAGGGTTGGGGTTACTGTAGCTATGAGATTACTGTAGTTTAAATTTGAGTTTTATTAATTCATCAGTCATTGCTTTAGTATTGCATTTAGAAAGCTTCAAATGCAAAATGAGATTCGTGAAACCGAGTTTTTTAGTTTTTGACTGTATGGTACTATTACGGTAACTGCAGACTCCAGGCTACTGTAGGTTACTGTACACACCTTAGATTAATTACTGTAGCTACAATGAATACAACATTTTCGGTTTCGTGGAATCGAAAAATAACAATTAGAACTTTTATTGCAACCTTTCAATGATGGTATGATTATTGTCGCCATAGGGATACTGTAGAATTGAAATTACTGTAGATTACGGTTAATGCACATAACTTTCATTGATTACTGTAGCTATGTATGTAGATACAAAGTTCTCTGTTTCGGAAAATCAACAAAATGGAATGTTTAAAGTACAATTTAGTCATTCTCTGATATTCACCTTGAAACATACTACAGCAATCTTACAATTATGATTACGGTAGTTGAAGGGTTACTGTAGAGCAGATGTTTCAAACGAAAAAAAAAATCTGTTTCACCGATTTTGAAAATAATTTAGTTAATTTAAAATCGCGATCCTGTTTGGCTGAGATTTGAGTTAGCACTGCGTATACTGCTTAAAGACCAATCACGTTGCGGTCGCGTCGCGGCTCTGCAAAAACGTCATGTTTCACTGACTATCTAAACCCCCTTTCCTGAATTGCATTTCGTTGTCACCTTACCTCAACTCCAATTCATAAAAAACCAATAACCATACCTTGTTCTAGCTGGCACCCGTACCCCCTCTTCATCACCTTCTCCATGGCATTCCTCTGGCTTCTCTCTGTAATGCCGACCATGTCTCCCAGCTACATGGCCCCTTCGAGTCCGTGTAATCTAGAGAATTGCACGTTTGTCACTGTGCAGAAAGAGGTGAGTGAGGGACGGATGGGAATGGAGGACTTTGATAAAACCGTTAGTTATAATTGATGGCTCATCGACCATTCGCAGCTTCTTCTTGATGTATGGGTCTAGCGAAACTGAAAGTTTTAGTAACTCCGTATTGTAAATTATTTTACTCTTCTGGGAAAAAGAGTTTCGATGGGTCTCGTAGCGATTCCAACAATTCAATTTTCCACGTGAACGTTGCGTGTCACGTCGCGACGTTTTCTAAAATTTTACCGAAACGCGAACGCATTATTAGAACTTCGCTGTTTCAGTATGCTATGAAAATCTAATGAAACCGGAAACGAATGATTTGAGTTGTTTTAAGTGTGCACGATCGGAAGAAAGTAGTATTACTACTTACAGTTTCAATTAGTCTTCGAAAACATTGTGAAACTGAAAAGAAAAGTGAAGACAGAAATTATGGTAGTTAAATGTTTTTTTTTAATTCGAACCGCTACGCGACACGCAGGATCTTTTGGAGATGCAGTCTTTCATTCGAACTGTTGCTATTTATAGTTGCTTTCCATCAAACCGTATGCCGTTTTAAAGGCGCATAGCGAAAAACTGAACAGTTACATATCTCGTTGCGACTCTTCACAAGTTTGTAATAGAATTGTCTAATTTGCTGTTTCAGATGGTTTTCTAAACCCAATAAGATTTAAATTTTATGGTAACGTGTAGATGCCTTAATAGTCGTAAAAACTTGGAAAACAATGAACTTTTTGACATGTTGTATAAATGTACCATTGATTTCTAAAAAATAGAGCCCTGTAGGGTAGAATACGTTCTCCTCTTAACTTATCGCTGTGCGCCTTTAAAATTGTGCAAGCACGTTTTCTGACAATGACATGCTATTATCAGTGTCACGTGAAAAAGTAAAATGGCCTAGGTCACGCGGCGCCGCTTCTCTTCCACGGCTCTTTGTGGAAAACCATGGAAAATGACGGTAACAACCACCTGATAATTTTCGAATCGTGGCGAGACCCAGGCTTTGGACTGACAATGTTTAAAGGCGCATAACCATGCGAATAACTCTTCCACTAACAATAATTTTAATGGCTCCCGGTCAAAAAATGTAGCACTAAAACTAGTACACCCACCAATTTTCTGCTGTTCCATCGCATATCTTTTTGAAACCGGAAGTACATACTACACTAACCGTAAGACCATTCATCTCCATTCCAGTTCAACATCTCCAAAACCCTAATCGATCCCGGCGAGATGACCACTTCAATTTTCTTCCTGGGCAATGGAGTTCTCGGGCAGATCTACGCAGTGGCAGCTGACAGGTAAATGAATATGTCTGGGATGTGCCTCCAACATGCCTTCCCTTCAGAATCGGCCGTCGTCCAGTGCTCATCGCGAGTCTCTTCATCTCTGGTCTCTCCGGTGTCTTTGCCGCCTATGCTCCAACTTTTGAGACTATGCTGATCGGAAGATTCTTTCAAGGAAGCTGTTTCACGGTACACCTCCCCTCTTAAATGCCTCTAATATGCCTTTGTCTAGGCCTTAACCATGATCAACTGGGTGATGTGTTGCGAGAGTATCTCGTTCTCCGGCCATGGCTACGCATCCGTTCTTTTCGGCCTCTGCTGGGTCATCGGCTACTGCTCAGTGTCCCCATTAGCCATCTACTTTTCCACGTGGCGATACGTTCAATTGGCAACTTCGGTGCCGTGTGTCTTGTTTGGCATTTTGATGATGTTGTGAGTTTGATACAGAGCCTGTAAAGAGCGGTCCTAGAGTTTCGTAGCCATTAGAAATTGAGAATTTGAAACGGAACGGTGAAGTATTTAGCTCTGGAGGTAATTTTTTGAGCAGGAGCGAAAAGTAGAAATAACCAACATTTACTGGGAGAACCATTGATGAAAATTACTAAAAAGTTTTTATTGAAATTTTGAAACTGTTTTTTCGTTGCTAATGCTAATTGTAAGCCAATGCCAAGTTACCAACTTGAAAAGTTCACTACTGGATCTTGAACCAGAAAGTTTTGAAAATTTTGATCTTACTGTTAATTTGTTAACACTATGAAAATCACCCTGACTGTATTCAAAAATCAAGTAGAAACGGCGCGATAAAATTAGAAAGAAGTCTGCTATCCGACTCGTAGTCAGAAGTTGACTCAGAACCAGTTTCCCTTGTCTGAAATTGCTCGGTTGTTCGGCTCTCTAAACAGCATAAAACAGGGGAGTTGAACAATAGGTACCCAAAATAATGATCATTCAAGATCTGTTTAGGTTCACATAAAACTTAACTGAAACAGAGGATTTTTCTTTCACTGACAAGATTGTGAGATTGTGAAATTAACACTCACGATGAAACCGAAAACCTTTTCTTGAGAGAGAAGAGTAGAAATAGGCAGAATTCACCAAAAAAGTTATTTATTGACATAAATATTGAAACCGTTTTCTTTGTTGCTGCAAATACAGTGCGGTCAATATCGATAGGACCCCCCTAGTTTTGGGCCTTTCTGGGAAAACTAGAGGAGATATCAAAAATCTGTAAGCGCAGTTCGATTCAGAATTAAAAATAACCCCCGGGCGCATATTTCCATGTTCCTACCATTCCCCCTTACCCCCCATCCAAAAAATAGGTCACATTCAGGTGGTCAATATCGATAGGACCCCCACCGAATTTCACTGTTTAGTGCTTTTTTGGGAGGGGAGG
>LR570574.1:0-49539 GCA_900536345.3 Caenorhabditis sp. 39 LS-2015 | reverse complement strand
ACGAGGATCCCCACGGGGCATCTGCGGGGATTCTTCCGGGAATACCCGCAAGGATCCCCGCAACATACCCCGCGGGGATCCCCGCGCAACACCTGAGTATGGGTGCCGCTGCTCTCGCAGAAGATTTTTCCCCCTATGTACCCAGCGCGGCATAGCAGAGACACAGAGGAGACAGCCAGCAGTGAGGGATGAGGGAGAGAGAAAGTTTGTGTGTGTGTGTGGAGAATGTGTTGTGTTCTTCTCTTCCTTCCTTACATGCCAGTTTATTTTATTTTCTATATTGTTTGTTTTTTGTTGTTGCAGCTACTGTTATACCTCATCAATGATGAGTGATCCTTAGACGATCTGCACGTAACAAAAAACACAGAAACGCTCACCGGATTTAGCAGACGGAGCGGCTTGGCAGACTACTGAACCCTAGGCATCCCATCCCTGTGGCAAAAATGAGCATTCTCCCAAAGATCCGAATAAGGGGAATTGGCGTAAGGTGCGCGTTTATCGCAGGAACATATGGTATTCTAGACGTCCATTTCATTTAGATATCTAGTTTTGAAACGGTAAGCCTAATTGTAAGCTCTCCCAGAGACAAAAAACAGGAAATTCAAAGTTGAATTCACCCAGAAAATACTTGATAACCCGTTACTTTATGCCCTATGTTCAAATGTCTTTTGAACACTGAAAAAGTGCACCATGAGTCAGCTCGCTAATGATATCATTATCACATAAAACCTGGGGTTCAAAGTCTTCTGATCTTTGCCTTCGCTTCACTAACTCGACATGTCTGCCAGTTCAGTTCCGCTTCTTGTTCTTCTAATTAAGCACATGTTCTGTTCTGTTCTGTTCTGTCCCTCTTCAGTGAATGAAGAATCAGTGTAGATATGACCAACTGGCTAGCCATCGGCCATTTTATCTCTGAAATCGGATGTTTCTCATCGTTAATCGCCGAATTCACACTCATCTTTCTCACCTATTTCATCAAGCGGGAGATGGGAAACTTTAAGTATCTTCTGATAGCTTTCGCGGTTGTTGGAGCGGTTTTCGCCGTATTTGAAGTCATCATTTCTCCGGTAAGTTTATGTAGGATTACTGTATCTGAATGTTTAATATTCCCCTAGATGTTACACTCACACAACGCTGGCTACATGTTTTTCACGACTGCCAAACCGTTCGGCGCTTCAAAGGACACTGTGACCTTGTTGTTAGGTAATTTACTTTGGGTCTCACCACGAAAGCCGTCTTCTAGCAATCTACGCCGGCTTCTATGCTATGACCATCTCGACATTGGCTGTACAGTTCATCTATCGATACTGGGCGATTTTCAGTCAACCCATGCTCCGGTTCTTCAAAGGTTTCAAAAGTGGAATATGGTACTGTTACGTCCTATTCTTCGGGTTTGCCTGGACGATTGGTTTTTACAATCTGGCGGCTCCAGATGCGTATTCAGAAGAGTACCTGAGACCGGCTATGCTAGAATTCTATAACAGGAGCATAGCCGAAACGGCCAAGTTGTCAGTGGTTGTATATGTAAGTCCCAATTTATGACCTTATCAACTTTTGATTTTACATTAGGAGCCCAAGACTGATAATAAACTATCGATTCGTTGGAAAAACTCTCTTTTTGTCTTCCAAATGAGCTTCATAATGCTCACTCAGTATGCGATTGTGATTTACTGCGGGAGGCGGATGTTTTTCGGAATGAATGAGAAAATTTGTCAACAGTCAAGTGCGGCGATACGTCTTCATAAGCAGATCTTTAGGGTGCTAGTGTTACAGGTGATTGATCTTTTGATCTTTTGATCTTTTGATCTCTTCATCCATCAACTCCATTTCAGATCTCCCTCCCAACATTCTTCCTCTTCGCTCCAGTGACTCTCGTCATCTATCTACCATTCCTCAACCTCCAACTGAGCCTGCCAACTGGAATTTGGATGTACGGCTTCAATGTCTATCCGGCTGTTGATGCGGTGATTGTAATGCATGTTATCACTGATTATCGGAAGACCATGAGAAGTTTGGCGAATCTGGTGGTCCGGCGAATCACTAGAACTGGTAACTCCTATGAGAATCCGTCGAATCCATCGAATCCATCGAATCCGTCACGAAGTATGAGTTCGAGAGTTAATCCGGTTTTATGATTATGATTATGAAAATGACAATGAACAATTGAATACACAACGAAACATGTTATATCTTTGCCAAGTTTCCAACTGACGATGGAGGTGGCCGCGGGGTATCACCGCCCATACACTCATAGATATCCCTCATCAGCCAGTCCCAAAATCTTTTCAACGCAATTTTGTACTCAGAAATGACACTAGTCACTATCAATGAGTCAACCAACGGGTAGGCGCTGAAGCCGTAGACTATGAATCCGGAATGGAAGCTGAACTTGAGGTCGAAGAACGGAGCGACTAGGACGATGAAAGCTGGGGCGTGGAAGATGATCGATGGCGCGGAGACCTGGTAGATCAAGGTTGTGAAAAACTGCTTCTGCAGGTTAGCATAATAGGTTGAGGAGGTGTTCATATTGTTCTTAGTGCTCCGGTACATTGAGATGCCAGAGACCAGCATTATAGAGTACTGGGAGCACATGATCAGGGAGACAAGGAAAAGACTGGCGGCAGCGTTCCAGCGCAGATTGCGGAAGGACATTGGGCCGTTCTAGAAGACGAGCTTTTGAAATTTGAGCTAAAATTTAACAGAAAAATCGGACTTACATAAGGCAAAGCGGCAAATCCAGGTACTGACTTCATCTCCACACCATACGCATCGAGCATCTCCTCTCGTAGATAGGAGACAACGACCTTATCCGGATAGTTGAGCCAGGCAGCCAATGCCCAGAGAGTTCCGATGATCAGGGAGTATATCAGCCAAATGACAAGCTTCCATCCGTTGAAATGTTTAGTCCATTGGGGTTTTGATAGGACTGATGCTCGATAGATGAACTGGACGGCTAGGAAGCCGAGAATCACCGCATATGTTCCGGCGTAGAGCACTGCAACTTTTTTCGTTGTGATTTTTGGTTTACAATGCTGAAAACTCACACAATGAAGCTTCCGACATTGTCTTTGACGATCGAAATGTGTTCCCCAATGTGAAGTACAACACGCATCCGTTGAAGGAGTGGAATAGCTGGCGAGAGACACAAATGTTCGATTGGTAACTCCTGTGATCTTTGACTTACCGGTCTCACAAGTATATCCAACGTCGAGAACACGATTCCAATGACTGCAAATGTGACAAGCATGTTCCGATAGGTCCCCACGATCTCCTTGGTATGGTACATGGTCAGGTAGATCAGAGTTGAGTTGAAGAGCACGGTGAGCAGGTAGCAGGAGCGGGAGACAGCGGAGGCGACGTCGAACATGACTTCACTTGTAGAATGTCTGGCAATGAACGGTGCTAGGCTTCATTAGCCGTCTTTTTTCGTGTTCAATGTTATGATTATGCTCATATCCTGTTAGGGTAGAAAGCTCGTTCATTGGATAGATAGAACAGACAGACATCGCATGCTTCTTATTATATAGTAAGTCAGAAATGCGTATTGTACATCCTGTTTTCCATCAAAAAAATATGGCTCTAACACGTCTACATATCGTTCCCAATCTATTGGATTAGGAATTTGACAACTGTGATAGTCTAATTGCCTGTTGAGTGTGAGAGAAGTTCGACGGAGGTGGCCGCGGAGTATCTCCCCCCATGCACTCGTAGATGTCCTTCATCAGCCAGTGCACGCATCTTTTCCACGCATGCTTGTACTCGGAAATGACACAGAGCACAATCAATGAGTCGACCAGCGGGTAGACACTAAAGCAATACACCACGATTTGCGAGTGGAAGCTGATGCGGAAGTCGAAGAACGGAGCGACACAGACCACGAACGCCGGGGCGTGGAAGATGAGAGATGGTGCGGAGACCTGGTAGACTAGGGTCATGAAGAATTGCTTCTGGAGACGTTCGTAGTAGGACGAGGAAGTGTTCATATTGCCTTTGATGTTGCGGTACATTGCGATTCCCGCGTAGAGGACTATGGAGTACTGGGAGAGGAGGATGACGCTGACGCACATGACCAAAGCGACACTGTTCCAGCGGATGTTCTCGAATGACATTTTACCATTCTGAACTTTTGCAAATTTCGGTGAAAATTGGAAAGTTTTAAAGAGAACTTACATAAGCCAGAATGGTGTATCCCGGAACTGTCTCCACCTCCACACCATAAGCGTTAATGATTTCCGCTCTCAAGTAGTCATAGACGAATTGGTCCGGATATCCCAGCATAGAAGCAACGGCCCAGACGGCGCCCATGAGGAAGGCGTATATCACCCAGAGTCCGAGTTTCCAACCAGCAAAGTGTTTGGTCCATTGGGGTCTCACTAGGACAGAAGCTCGATAGATGAACTGGACGGTGAGGAATCCTAGGATGGAGGAGTAGGTGCCGCAGTAGATCACTGAAATTCAAATATGATTTGAGGATGAATCGGGGGAAACTTCCAGAGGGAGATCTCAGAGAGCGTTTTGGAGAAGCGGAATGAGTTTCCCAAAGTAAAGAAGAGCAGGCAGCCGTTGTACATGTGGAACATCTAGTTTAAAAATGATATGTATATAGGCAACCTCAATTCTATGACACTTACCGGTCTAACAAGAATATCCAGCGTTGAAAAAGCAATTCCAATAACCGCAAATGTGACGAGCATGTTCCGATAGGTGCCCACGATCTCCTTGGTATGGTTGCATGTCAGGTAGATCAGAGTTGAGTTGAAGAGCACGGTGAGCAGGTAGCAGATGCGGGAGACGATGGAGGCGACGTCGAACATTTGGAGTGATGACTTGAATGATAACAGGGCTACTGATATGGGCGATAATCAGTTCTTGATGTACATCCTGTTATTGTCAGAAGAGCCGGTGCGGGAATATTGATGGAAACATTGGTTTGTACCGGAAATTATTAGAAGAATAGCGAGAAAACAAACAACTGACGTCGACTAGGCAGGCAGAGCGCTAGTTTCAGGGTGGAGTGTTGTTCGAGAGAAATCGATATTCATTTAGATTTTGGACACAGAAGTTATTTATTCTGACAATGAGGAAAAACAGAAGGAGACGTGTATACCAGTGATGGACGGAAGTCAAAATTCTGCTAAACGGAACACGGAAACGGAAACGGAATGTCTAAATTTTTTCTACGGAAAGCGGAAGCGGAAACGGAAGAAAAAAAAACAGCCGGAACCCAGAATACGGAATTCCGTCCATCACTGGTGTAAACCCTGCTTGAATTAGGAATTTGACAACTGTGTTAGTCTAATCGCCTGCTGAGAGAAGTTCGACGGAGGTGGCCGCGGAGTATCTCCCCCCATGCACTCGTAGATGTCCTTCATCAGCCAGTGCACGCATCTTTTCCACGCATGCTTGTACTCGGAAATGACACAGAGCACAATCAATGAGTCGACCAGCGGGTAGACACTAAAGCAGTACACCACGATTTGCGAGTGGAAGCTGATGCGGAAGTCGAAGAACGGAGCGACACAGACCACGAAAGCCGGGGCGTGGAAGATGAGAGATGGTGCGGAGACCTGGTAGACTAGGGTCATGAAGAACTGCTTTTGGAGACGCTCGTAGTAGGACGAGGAAGTGTTCATATTGCCCTTGATGTTGCGGTACATTGAGATGCCCGCGTAGAGGACTATGGAGTACTGGGAGAGGAGGATCACGCTGTAGCAGACGACCTGAGTAACGCATTTCCAGCGGATGTTCTCAAATGACATTTTGCCATTCTGAACTTTCCAATTTTATATTTGAAAGTGTTTTAGAGAAGACTAACATAAGCCAGAATAGTATATCCCGGAACGGTCTGTACCTCAAGTCCGTAGACTTCAAGAATCTCAGCTCTCAAGTAGTCATAGGCAAATTGATCAGGATATCCTAAGGTTGAAGTAAGGGACCACAAAATGCCCATAGCGAAAGCGTATACCACCCAGAGTCCGAGTTTCCATCCAGCAAAGTGTTTGGTCCATTGGGGTCTCACTAGGACTGAAGCCCTATAGATGAATTGAACGGTGAGGAATCCCAGGATGGAGGAGTAGGTGCCGCAGTAGATTACTGAAATTCAAATATGGTTTGAGGATGAATCGTCGGGGGAAACTTACAGAGGGAGATCTCAGAGAGCGTTTTGGAGAAGCGGAATGAGTTTCCCAAAGTGAAGAAGAGCAGGCAGCCGTTGTACATGTGGAACATCTGATTTCAAAATGATATGTACATAGGCAACCTCAGTTTTGTGACACTTACCGGTCTTACAAGTATATCCAGCATTGAGAACACGATTCCAATGACTGCAAATGTGACGAGCATGTTCCGATAGGTGCCCACAATCTCCTTGGTATGGTTGCATGTCAAGTAGATCAGAGTTGAGTTGAAGAGCACGGTGAGCAGGTAGCAAATGCGGGAGACGATGGATGAGATGTCGAACATTTGGAGTGACGACTTGAATGATAACACGGCTACTGATATGGGCGATAATCAGTTCTTGATGTACATCCTGTTATTGTCAGAAGGGCCGGTGCGGGAATATTGATGGGAACATGCATTGGTTTGTACCGGAAATTATTAGGAGAATAGCGAGGCAAGAACACAAACAACTGACGTCGACTAGGAAGCGCGCGGTGTGTTTGGAAGAGGAAATCAATATTCATTCAAACGTTAGACATGTTAGTGGCGGTGAGTGATATCGGCGGTTGAGGTCTCCGCGTGTTGTTCAGGTACCCTTGGAACGTGTCGAATGGAGTTTTGATGAGCTCTAGAATCTCGAATTCAACCCTATTTTCACTTCAATTCCAAACTTTACTTTTCAAAGCATTTCTGTACTCTGAAATGACGCTGATCACTATCAATGAGTCGATCAATGGGTAGACACTGAAGCAGTACACCACGATTTGGGAGTGGAAGCTGATTTGGAAGTCGAAGAACGGGGAGAAGAGGAGGATGAATGCTGGGGCGTGGAAGACGAGCGATGGAGCGGAGACCTGGTAGATTAGGGTCATGAAGAACTGCTTCTGGAGATTGGCATAGTAGGGTGAGGAGGTGTTCATGGTGGTTTTAATGCTGCGGTACATTGAGATTCCCGAGAGCAGCATTATCAGGTATTGACTCGACATTGCCACAGTTTCGAGGAAGAGGCATCCGACGCTGTTCCAGCGGATCGTTTGGATGGACATTGGGCCGTTCTAAAAAATACTTATTTTGGAAAAAAACCTTTGTTAGCTTCATTTTACAACTTACATAAGCCATCAACCCGTATCCAGACACTGACTCGATGTGCACTCCATAGAACTTGAGGATCTCAGCTTTCAGGTAGTCACAGACATAGTCATCTAGTGATAACCAGGACGTGGTTATAGACCAAGTAGAACCGATTATCCCGGAGTAAACCAGCCAAATGACCAACTTCCAACCGGCAAAGTGTTTGGTCCAGTTGGATTTTGTCAGGACAGCAGCGCGATACATGAACTGAACGGTGAGGAATGAAAGAATCATTCCGTACATTCCACAGTAGACTACTGGAAAAAATGACACTAATTAGGAGATCTAGTGGGAAAACTTCCAAAGTGACAGATTCGAAATGGTCTTGGAGAAGCGGAATGAGTTGCCCAGTGTGAAGTAGAGCAGGCAGCCGTTGTACGAGTGGAACATCTAAATTCAAAATGATATGTGCATAGGAAAGTTCTGTGACACTTACCGGTCTCACAAGGATATCCAGCATTGAGAACCCGATTCCCAAGCTTGCAAAGGTGATGATCATGTTCCGATAGGTCCCCACGATCTCTTTGGTATGGTACAGTGTCAGGTAGATCAAGGTAGAGTTGAAGAGCACGGTGAGGATGTAGGACGTTCTTGAGACCACAGACGATACGTCGAACATTGTTGGGTGGAAGTGAGGAGAGTTAGCTACTGGCAGATTGCTTCTGCGTATGTTAGTGGTGATGAGCATCCTGTTATTGAGACTAGACCCGGTCGGCTATACGATTTATTATGAGAATGAGTTCATAGAGTATTCTCTTGAATCATAGCCAAACGAGCGGCCGAGAAGGATACGTTGGACGGTGGAGGTCGAGGAGTATCTCCACCCATACACTCATATATGTCCCGCATCACCAACGCAAAGCATTCTGAAGGAAAAAAAACAAAATCTAGCTTTTCAGCTCAACGAGTTAACTGCAATGTTCTTACTTTTCACCGCATTCTTATACTCTGAAATCACATTGAGCACTATCAACGAGTCGATCAGTGGGTAGATGCTGAAGCCGTAGAGCACTATCTGCGAGTGGAAGCTGAACTTGAAGTCGAAGAACGGCGCGGTGAGGACGATGAGAGCTGGAGCGTGGAAGATGAGCGATGGTGCGGAGACCTGGTAGATTAGGGTCATGAAGAACTGCTTTTGGAGATTGGCATAATAAGTTGAGGAGGTGTTTGTATCGACTTTGATCTTGCGGTACATGGCGATTCCAGCCAGTAGCATGAGGATGTATTGGGATGTGAGGATCAGCGAGACACATGAGATGCATATCACGCTCTTCCAGCGGATGTTCTCGAAAGACATTTTACCGTTCTGCAAGTTAAAGTTGAACAGTTTTTGTTCAAAATAGAAGTTTAGAACCCTAGGCTTAGCTACAACTAACGTATGCTAGCACTGCGAATCCTGCGACTTCTCTGATTTCCACACCGTAAACATCCAGAATCTCATCTCTTAAGTACTCAAAAACTGGCTCGTCCATTCCAACCCAACTTGTCGCAATCGCCCAGAAGGCTCCAACCATCAAGGTGTAAGCAACCCAAACTGCAAGTTTCCATCCAGCAAATTGCTTGGTCATGTTGGGTCTTGAAAGGACAGCAGCGCGATACATGAACTGAACGGTTAGGAAGCCAAGGATCACCGCGTACATTCCACAGTAGGCCACTGGAAGTGAGGAGCTTTTGAATCAACTGTTCCCTGGAATATGTACTTACAGAGAAAGTACTCCGATAGAGTTTTGGACGAGCGAAATGTGCTTCCCAATGTGAAATATAACAGGCAGCCGTTGTAGGAGTGGAACAACTGAAGTAAAGAGTTAGCTCGTGATACCTGGGATACTTACTGGTCTAACTAGGATGTCCAGGGTTGAAAATCCAATTCCTATTGTCGCGAAGGTGACGATCATGTTCCGATAGGTCCCCACGATCTCCTTGGTATGGTACATGGTCAGGTAAATCAGGGTGGAGTTGAAGAGCACGGTGAGGATGTAGCAGGTTCGAGAAACTAGGGAGGGAACGTCTAGCATTGTGATGATTGATGGGAAACTGGGAACTGGGAGCAGATAGCAGATAGATATGAACAATATTGTAAACAGCAGTAGCGGACGTCACAGAAAGATAATTAACCCTCCGCTATACATCCTGTTGTCTGAGGTAATCTATAACACA
Organism: Caenorhabditis sp. 39 LS-2015; assembly: GCA_900536345.3. NCBI lineage: Eukaryota > Metazoa > Nematoda > Chromadorea > Rhabditida > Rhabditidae > Caenorhabditis > Caenorhabditis waitukubuli. Next base: position 40,092 of record LR570574.1, on the reverse strand, counting down.
TCTTCTGCAAACCCTGGCGTCGAGGAGGTCGTATTGGTAGTCGGTTGCTTTTGGAGCAATGTCAAAGCAAGTCTAGCCCACATTGTGATGATTTCTGAAGTGTTAATGTGATTAAAAATTTTCATCACCCTGCTCTCCCCTTCCCCGAATTTTCTTACGTTTAACAGCAATACCATAATCGCTGACGATCCAGAACAGTATCAAGCTATCGAACAATGGGTAGAAGCTAAAGAAGTATACTACTATTCGAGTCCGGAAACTGATTTTGAAGTCGAAAAATGGAGCAAAAAACAGGGGAACTGCAGGAAGATGGACTAGGAGAGATGGTGCGGCGAGTTGATACACCAATGCCTTGAAGAACTGCTTCTGCACCTTGCTATTCAACGAGTTCGATGTCACCGTTTGCAGATCTCTTCTGATCTTTTGATACATGAGCACACCACAGGTGATCATTATCATATACTGAATGGTGATGATTCCCATATCACCAAAGATACAAATCAGGCTCTGCAACCGAACCTTCTTTCCGTTCTCGGTTTCTTGATAGGCTAGCATCACAAAAAATGGGATCTCGTAGACATTGACTCGGTACTCCTTGAAAAGCTCCTCTCTAACATACTCCTTGGCATAGTCATCTGGGTAGGCTTGAACGTAGGTTGTGTATCCCCAGGCGACACCGAACAGTGCCACGTAGCCAAGCCAGAGGAGGAACTTGAAGCCACGGAAGTGAACGGTGAGGTCTGGTCTGATCAGGAGACAGGTTCGGAAGACGTATTGGATGGTGAGGAAGGAGAGGATTATGGAGTAGATGGCGGAGTAGATTACTGAAAAAAAATTAAATGAAATTGGGAATCGCAAGGAGGGGTGAGATGGAAAATGGTACAATTCCTACCTAGAAGCACTTCAGTAACCCCTTTGGATTTCCGGAAGACACCATCCACACTAAAGTAGATGAACGCCTCGTTGTAGGAGTGCATGATCTAAAAGCTCCAGATAAGAGTCAAAAGGACAGTTGCTCTACTTATACATAGGACTTGCACTTACAGGTCTAACCAACATGTCACACGTGGAAAACAACATCCCAATCATGGCAAAACCAATGATCATTTGACGATAGGTCCTTGATATCCGTTTGGTGTAATAGGCGGTTAGGTAGATTAGCGAGGAATTCAGAAGTATAGTTAGAGAATAGGCGAGTGTGGAAATGAGGTTTCCGAGTTTAGAGTCCATTGTCTAGACGTCAAACAGCAACAAAATTTATGTACCGCACCAAATACGACTTCGAATTCAGTGAAGAGTAAATATGAATGAGAATGAAAATCTGCTAGGCAAAAGTTGTTTTTCATTCTCATTCTCACAATCAGTGATATGGTACTTCCGGCTGGTAATTGGATATTCTCTCGCTCCCTACCTCCTTTAAAGATACAATTTTCAGCTTTCATAGCCATATCCATTCACAATCATAACTATACTATACCCAATGAGCCTCTACACCCACTGGACTCAAGTCTCCAAGGCCATCTCCTCCACTGGATTCATCTCCACTACCATATCAGCGATAATCTTCCTCACCTTATCAGCGTACCATGTCAAGACCAACTATCAGTGCTATAAACGCTATATGGTAGTGTTTTCCCTGCTCGGATTCACCCTCGCCGCCGTAGAATTCGCAGTAAACCCGATTTTCCACACCTATAACTATGGGTTCGTAATGTTCAGCTTGTCGCTGCCATTTGGGGCGACAAAGGATCTAGCTTTTCAACTTTTGAGTAAGTACACTACACCAATCTTACTGTAAACTTAAACTACAGTAATCTACACTGGCCTCGCCACAATCTCCTTCTTGACAGTACAGTTCTTCTACAGATACATGGCTATCCTACAGTGAGTCGAAAGCTGCTGATGGAAATTTAACGACTTACAGCCCCTCCCACGTCCACACCATCTTTGGCTCTTGGAGAATCATCATCTGGATCCTCTACTCCCTCCTCTTCGGCGTTCAATGGTCCCTAGGCGTCATCTACTTCGCAGCACCTGACGACGTGATACTCGACTACATGAGAAACGAGATCTCGACTTGTTATGGCTATAGAATACAGGAAATTGCCATGTGCGCCGTGGTCGCCTACGATTCCAATGGTGCCCTTCGCTGGCATAACCTCTTGTGTATTGTCAACATGACACTGATCATGGTGAGCCAGGGGACATTCTGTGGTGTCTGGGAATTGTACTTTAGGTGGTCCAGTACACTATCATCATGTTCTGTGGGTTTCGGATGAGTGTGAGCATTCGGAATACTGTGTCGAACTTGTCACCGGTGCTGCTGAAGCTTCACAGGCAGTTCTTCAGGATTCTGGTGTTGCAGGTGGGTGAGAGCGGGCGAGAAATAGGGGACTGGCTACTAACGAAAACTGAGCGACTGGCTGGAGTAAAGCGGGCTAGTGGGTCATAAGAAGCAAAGGGATTGCCGAGCGACCTCCAGAATCATCTTCCAGATCCTCGTCCCCACCCTAACCCTCTTCATGCCCGTCTTCATCCTCATGTACACCCCACTCCTCAACCTACAACTCCGCTTCCCATCCGGCGTCCTCCTCAGCCTCTTCTCCTTCTTCCCAGCCATGGACGCCATCATTGTCATGTACATCCTATCGGATTATAAGAATGCTATTAAAAGTAGGTCTTGGAGATTGCAAACTTCAACTTGAATGATTTTCTTGTTTCAGCGATCCTGGGTCAAGTTGCGGAAGTGGTACAAGGCGCGATGCGGGTGTCTGCTGTAGTGGATGCGAGTTCAAGAGTCAGTAACATGGAGCCTACGTCATAAGCAGCTTACTTTTTTCCACCTGTCTTCCTGAAATATATATGAATACGTATATTTAAATTTATACACTTCTTAGTTCTTCTAACGAACCAAATGGACCTCTTCTACTATCACCCCACAAACAAAACTCACCCCCTGGAATCTGCCATTCAGTCAGCGGGAATTGCAGCGGATGTCCTGGGAATTGCATCCTTTTGTCTCCTCCTCTTCTACAAGTACCGAACCAAACAACAGACATCCCAAAATCCACACTCTCCAATCTTCAATCAATTCTTCTTTCTGTCAGCCACAATTCTCGTTCTACGAATGACATCTCGGGTTATGCTATGGGCAATTGTCTATCATCACTATAAGATGAAGGAGCGAAGTTCAGTCTACAAAATGTTCCTATTCTTCCTCTTCAACTTTATCACCATCTTCTGCAGCCAAATTCCTATCACTGCCGTCATCCTCTTCTCGTTTACAGCAGCGATTCAGAAACTGTTCTTGGTGTACTGCCCAAAATATTCTTTGATATTGACTGGGTTCTTCTAATATGGTACTCAAGTGATAACAACGATAAAGATTGCAGAGTGCCCCTAAAACTTGTCATTTTAACAATCTGGGTGGTATCATGTCATTATTGCTATGTCTTGAAGAGTAAGTCGACTTTGAAAGTATATTAAAGGCACATTGAACCCATATCTAAGGAGACACCGGAGACCTCACTGGTAGCTTCACAAAAACCGCGTCGACTACAATTTTGATCTACCGAATCGCTTTTCTAATTCTAACACTTGCCTCCAGTGCAATATACTTTCACTTCTACCACCTCATAGCATCATCCCTAACAGATCGCGTCGAGGCCCATCAAACCTACCTATTATATCAATTTCTACCCATCCATACCGTATTTATGACTTATACTACACTGGAACTGTTACTTCACGTGTTATACGTCTGGAACGTTGACCTGGACACTTTGAATTTAGTGTACCAACTTATGACCGGGATTACGGTACCGTCGCTTCCTCTGGTCGTCTCTTTGTCGTATATCACGTCAAGGGAAAACGTGCAAAGTGTGCTGACACGACTGGTTGTGGAAACTATTTGGAGAGAGATTTCGGGGTGATTGGATGATATCATGGTACTTTAGAAGCAGGTGCTGAAAGGGTTACTTCACCTGCCTCTTCTTCTTAGAGCCTCTAGTTTGTGGGCTCCATAACCATGGACATCGAATACTCCACACCGTGCTCCGACAACTGCACCGTATCCATTCCCGAGAGAATCATCATCCAAACCTTCAGCTACTCAGTCGACATTCTCGGCAACCTGTCCCTAGTTTTCATGAGCATCTACCTATTCCGAACCCGAAACGAGCGAGTCTCTCACTCCCAAATCTTCCTCCAACTCTACCTCATATCAGCGGCTATCATGGCCCTCCGAAACACCTCCCGTCTCATATTATGGTTCTACATCTACCCGAATAATTCGGATGGACATGGAGATGAGGAGAAGAGCTACAATTTCCATCTTTTTTTGTATTTCCTGTTCAACGTGGCAGTCAAAAACTCCAGTGGATTCTTCGTCACTGCTGCATTGCTGTTCACTTTCACAGCCGCTCTTCAACGACTGCTATTGACGTACCGCCCAAGATTTGGATTCTTAATGTTAGGAACGCCACTGTGGATTGTTATCGGTATCAATTGGATTCTCGCCGGGGTTTTCTATTATCAAAGTGTCCAAAGTCCCTCGAAATGGCTGTTCCCCTTGAATCGGCTGTATGACTCTTGGGATATCGTCCTCGGGGAACTCCTCTTTTTACTATTCGCCGTTTCATCTAGTGCGATTTATTATCACTTTTATCGATTGATTTCGACGTTTACGGATCCTCAACAGTACCATAGAGTTCATCTGTTATACCAATTCATTCCAATTCACACTGTGCTAATAGTAAGTGATATTTGTTTGGCTAGCTAAGACTCCTATTCTAGATCCACAAAGCCATCCAACTACTCATCGGCTGCTTAGCACGACTGAACTTTGACGAAACGCTCATGTCGAGTTACTATGACATGTTGGAAATTGTAGTAACACCACTGATACCCACAGTTGTCGGGTTATCATACATCCTATCACGGGAGAACATTCGAAGTGTACTCCTGGCAGTTCTGGGACCGATTTGGGTGGAAATGTCTGGGTAGTGAGAACTGAGTGGACACATGTGCGAACTTCCCTATCACAAACCCCGTCGAAATCGGCAGAAAACACAGAAACATCAGTCCTTATCAGTCCTTATCAATTAATCATCTTGACTTGTTGTGAGTATAAAAACCGGAATGAATCCTTCAAAATACTTAGCCTGATATGATGGCTGTCTTTCCTCTCATTGTTCTCTCTTTTTTCGTCATTTACATTGTCCATTTCTACTGGAAGATTAGCAAATATCCGAGAGGACCCTTTCCCTGGCCAATTATCGGCAACATTCTTCAACTACCAGCCGAGAACTTCCACGTGTATTTTGATGAACTTTCAAAGACATATGGACCATGCTACACTATCTGGACGCCACTTCCGAATGTGGTACTGACGGATTATGAGCATGTTAAGGACGCGTTGGTGACTAAAGGTACACGATCGAGATGAAATTACATAGGTGATAGGGCAAGCATGTCTGATTCTCAGGCAACACATTCAACTATCGTTCCCAACGCCCGCCAGAATCGCTGCTTCACGAACACGAGAATACCGGGATCGGTATGTCGGATGGAGAGAACTGGAGGATTCAGAGACGGACTTGTCTCAAGATCCTTCGAGATTTCGGCATGGGCAAGCAGGTTATGGAGCAAAACGTTTTGCGATCAACTCGAGAAATGCTAGCTCACCTAGAGGCTCTGAACAGGAAAGACGAAGTGGACCTGTTTTGGCCGGTGCAGTTGTGCGTTGGGAATGTGATCAACGAGCTGCTCTTCGGATACCACTATCAACATCATGACCTTGAAAAGTTCCAGCATTTCGTGGGGATTGTCGACAATCATTTGAAGCAAATGCACGGAAAATGTGTGGCGTTGATTGGCGCGTTTCCCTGGATGAAACATCTTCCGGTCATCGGTAGTATTGGATATCACGATATCAAGAGGAATATTGCCACGTATGAGAAGTTTATTGAGGAAGAGGTTGCGGTGCAGATCAGGCAGATGGATGAGACTCAGGAACCCGAGAATTTCGTGCATGCTTACTGCAATCAGATGAATGCCAATGAAGTGGCTAGCTTAGAGTAGGTCATATCTATTAGTATTGACAGTGGATATAACCTTCAGTATGACCAACTTGGTAGCAAATGTCGTCGACTTTTGGATGGCTGGAATGGAAACCACATCAACAGCTCTTCGTTGGCATTTCGCTTATATGCTCAAGTTTCCAAATGTTCAAGACAGAATTCGAAAAGAGATTCTGGAGACAATAGGAGCTTTGCGACTTCCCTCGACAGCTGATAAAGTCAACATGCCGTACACCCAAGCTGTGATTCATGAAGTCTTTAGACACTCCAATATGGCTCCCGCTCTAGCTTCTCACGTTTGTAAGCATTTTCTGTGTTCGAGATGGAGATGATCAACTCTAAAACTAACTTCCAGGCAAAGAAGACACCTCTATTCTCGGCATTCCCATCCCAGCGGGAACCAACATCCTCCCGCAAATCTGGTCGATTCAACGTCACGACAACGCATTCAAAGATCCGCTGGTCTTCAATCCGGATATATTCTTGAATGCGGACGGGAAAACGTTCAACAAGACGACACTGGAAAGAACCATTCCGTTCAGTTTTGGAAAGAGGAATTGCGTCGGGGAGAGTCTCGCGAGAATGGAGTTATTTTTGGTTTCGACGGCTCTACTGCAAAAGTATCGATTGGTAGCCACGTCGGAAGTGGATTTGACGCCGGTTTGGGGAGCTGCACTGACTCCGAAACCATACACTTGTAGACTTATTAAGGTTGCATGATAGTTTTCACGAAGTAATAAAGCTATTTACATCATGCCTCGTATGTCTATTCTATGTGTATTTTAGATGGATACGAACATACACCTCAGTTGCAGCGCCGCGGCGAGACCCACGCTGCCACTTGCGACTGCTGTACAGTGCTTAGCGCGGTGCCAACTTGTTACCTTTCTTATTTCGTTTGCTTGAGGAACAGGGAACTTCGCCTTTCTTCAAAGATTTGTCTCGAATGGAAAAAAACGCCTTGTCGTCACAATCCTTAGCGCCGCTTCGGGAAAACTTTGCAACTCCACCTGCACCATATACCTTTCCTCTTTGGTCTGGCAACACTTCAACTGCAAAGCTTATTCGTGATGGATCTCCTCTCCCATATGGCCGACGAAAACATAACTCTCCCCACTAAAAACATCATGCAACTCACTGGCGCCTCAGCTGACATTCTAAGTCATATACTTCTCATCTTCCTGTTGATCTATAAAAATCGCAAGGATGCCGAGGAGAACAGAGTCAAAGACGCCCATCATCCGATATTCCAGCAACTGTTCTATCTATCAGTCATATACTTGATTGCCAGAGATGTTGCCCGGCTGACTCTATGGAAAATTATTGTGAAGGATGAGAGCAGCTGGTACAGGAGGTTGTATCTCTTGTTGACGGTTTTTCTCTGGTACACGGAAGAGTTCGTGGTCTCTATCACATTGACCTTCTCCTTTCTGGCTGCTTTACAGAAAATTGTGATCATGTACAGGCCTAGATGGAGGAACTGCGTCATAGGGTGAGCTTGATAGGCTAGCTAATAAAAAATATATTTTTAGAACGCCCCTGAAGCTGGTTATCTTGTCAATTTGGATTCTGGCATTTACACTTCCAATTTCCAAGAGCTACCTCTGTGCGGTGACCGGGAACTACGAGTATTGCAAAGTTATCCGGTTACTCTACCTATCTCTATTCTCAATTGCAATACTATCATCAACTCTTGTCTACTATCACTTCTACAAGCTCTTATCAACCTTGACAGCTGATACCTATCACCGGATGAACTTAGTTTATCAGTTCGCACCGATACATGTTTTGCTTACAGTAAGCTTTAAGCTAAAGCTTTCCTCACAAGTTCTTTTAGATGTACAGCTGTATCTCGCTTATCACCAATCTGGCAATCTCTTTGAATTTGAGATTTATAGAGATTGTAAGAATGGAAATCAGCGGCTATCTGGCACCATTCATCCCAACTGTCATTGCCCTTTCATACATTGCATCAAGGGAGAACTGGAGGAGTCTTATGGACATGGTACTACAACCGATTTGGAGCGAGATGAGCGGGTAGTTTTAGAAAGAACTACGAACACTTTCTGTGTACATACATACCTCATCGACTTCCTGATTACCGCGAATCTACATACCTACCTCCGTACGTCGTACGTCGGCTAATCGGAAATTGGCCCCTGACCGACCGTTTTCTCTATCATGTTCCCTCCAACTTTTCTTCTACTATACGACCGCTATATCTCACTGTAACACCATAGTTCCCGACAAAATGCTATTTCCAAAACTCGACGAGCTCACGCGATTCCTAGCATGGCTTGGATTCGTCTCCACCGCAATTTCCGTGCTGTTCTTCAACATTCTAACGATTTTCTTTTTGAAACGAGACTTTGGCACCTATCGGAATGTGCTCATCGCGTTTTCCCTACTCGGATTTCTATTCTCCTCTTCCGACTACATCGTTCATCCGATGCTCCACAGCTACAACGCCGGATTCATCTACTTCACCGAATCGCACATCCCATTGATTTCCGACGGAACCATGGAAATTGGGTTAACAGCGTTTTGTGCTTTCTATGGAGCTACCATGTGCTTTATAGCGGTGCAGTTTTTGTATAGATATTGGGCGCTTTTCGAGTGAGTTTTCTACTAAACCCCTGTTGATTCTAACCTTTCATTCCGTTTCAGTGCCCCGAAGCTCAAGTACTTTGAAGGCTGGCGATTCTTCATCTGGTTCATCTACAGCTTCACCATCGGCATCACCTGGGCCATCGGCATCTATCACTTCCTGGAACTCGACGAATCCTCCGCCGCGTATCTCTCCCAACAACTCGAAGTTCACTATGGCATGAACATCTCCCAAGTTCCCTGCTTTGCCTCGGTCATCTACCTTGAGAACGGCCAGATTCGCTGGTGGAACTTGTGTTGTACCATTGAGATGACTGGAATTATTGGGTCGCAGTACCTGATAATTTGCTTTTGCGGCAAGAAGATGAGTGTGGGGATGAAGGAGAAGATCGAGATGTTGTCGCACACCAAGAAACGACTGCATACCCAGTTCTTCAAGAGTTTGGTCTTGCAGGTTAGTCTTTGAGCTATTTTGAGACCTAGATCTAGAGATCTAGATGTTCTAGTAATGAGCGAGACGCACTGCGTCATAGTTTCGCATACAAAGATCAAAACATGAACACATCATATTTCAGATCCTCGTGCCCTCCATAATCCTCTTCCTGCCGATGATCTCCATCATCTACCTGCCCCTGTTCAACCTCCACTTCAGCTTCCCAACCGGCATCCTCTTCAGCGCCTTCGCCCTCTACCCCGCCATCGACATCGTCATCATCCTGTACATTGTCTCGGATTACTCCACAGCTTTTAAGAATCTCATGATCTTCGTGCATAGTGTGATTTGCTACCCGTCACATAGCACCTATCAAACTGAAACTTCACTGACAGTTGTGCCAAGTCCCACTGTCAAGCATCCTGTTCACCTTTTCTAGTCCTATGTAGTACCATGTACGTAAGAACAAAACAATGATCAGATTTCTGTTTTCTGTTTCTCTCTGTTCTTCTTATTCTCAGAAACAATGAACTTTTTCTGCTTCGTATAACCTGCCATTTCCAATTTCCGGACCTTCCGGCGCATGTGCCGAGCTAAAAACGAAAAAAATACGACTGGCGTACCGGAAATTGGACAGATCGCCTGGGGGCATCACTGGAACCGGCAAGCAGCCATCATCCAATTTCCCGTTTCCCACACCTTTCCACTCAGATTTGTTGCGATATCTAGAATCTAGAATAGACTCCAATTTCCCACCATGGTCACGAGTCAGTGCTCTGAGAAGTTGGGCTGATGAACCGACTAGGCAATGTACCGGAAGACGTCGGCCCGCCCCGCCCATGTTCTTGTTCTTGCTCTTGCTCTTGTTCCTCCTTCATCATTAGCTCCGTTTTCGTTTTCATCCCTATCTCGCTCCCCTCATTTTCAACATTTGCCGTCACAGCCATGCCGACCAACTACCTGGGCTACATTCAATTCTGCATCTTCATGGGCAACCTCGGATTCTACTCCAACGCCTTCTTCGGCTTCATCCTCATCTACCTGACGCTGTTCAAGATCAAGAAGCAGTTCGGCACCTACAAGTACCTGCTCGTCAACTTCCAAGTCCTGGGATTCGTGTTCGCTTCGTTCGAGTACATGTTCCACACGTTCCTGCACACCTACAACGCCAGCCTGCTCTACTTCAGTCTCTCCCGCCCTCTCGGACTCTCCAACTTGTCCATGGAATGGATGATGGCCATCTACACCGGACTGTACTCCGCGACCATTTGCCAACTCGCCGTTCAATTCCTCTACCGCTACTGGGCACTGTTGCACACGGAAAAAATCGCCTACTTCAAGGGATGGTACTACCTCATTTGGGTCGGCTACTACACCTTCTTCGGATGCCTCTGGGCCTTCGCCGTCGGCCACTTCTTCTCAATGGACGACTTCGGAAGAGACTACCTGGGCGACGAGGTGCTCCTTCGCTACGAGAGAAACATCACGGAGATCCCGGTCCTGGCACTGATTGCCTATGAAAAGGATGGCATCCGCTGGAGGAATGTGTACGGGCTGTCCCTAATGACACTGATCTCCTTCGTGCAATACTCTGCAATCATCCACTACGGACGGCTCATGGGAATCGGCATCCGCACTAAACTCGCCGGCGTTTCCAACGAAGCTCGCAGACTCCATCGTCAGTTCTTCAGAGCTCTTCTTATTCAGGTACATACTAAGAGTTCAAAGTCAGAACTTCTTAATCATACCCTCCCATTTTCCAGATCACTGCACCCACCATCATCCTCTTCTGCCCCGTCTTCTTCATGATATACGCTCCGTTTGCCGATCTCCGAATGAGCTTCCCGTCATGCATCATCCAAAGCGGCTTCACGGTCTACCCGGCAATGGACTCGATCATTATGATGAGTTGCGTCTCCGAGTACGGACGACATATTAGAGGTAAAATTGGATACAAGGACATGGTACTCTATGGTACGCTTTTCAGTGATGCTCGGGTTGCCGCCAAGAAAAAAGGAAGGAACATACAAGTCAAACAATCCGCTGGACGTCATGAACCCCGAGACTCCAGCAACATCAAAGTCGGTCGTCAGCTCGCAGACGACGAAGGTCTAGATAGAGAAAGTCTTGATAACGTTTTCATGTATTTGGATGAAGTTGATTTCTTGGTTTTTTGGGAGCTCGGGGGAGAAGGGAAAGGGAAAAAAGATGTTGGACGAGAAGGGGAAGGGGGGGGGGTGAGAAAATTCGGCATTACACCTGACTCACAATCGGCGGAAGAGAGGCACTTAGTTCTCACGATGAACTACAAGGTAAGGACAAGGAATTGATTGGATAGAAAAGGGGTATCGGCCACAATCCACGGCCCGGGCGTGGCTTAAATTTGGATATCGCTACCACGTGTCTTCAGAACTTGAAATGAAATCCGTGATCAGCTGTGTCTAACACTTGAATGACTTTACCCTCTACCCTCTATCAGGTTGAATTACGAGTTTCCGGTACATCTCTTATACCATCCACTCCAATTATCCGAATGTATCAGGGACACCCTATAAGCTTCCGGTACATTCCTTGTAGCCATATGCTCGCTGCTCTGATGTGCTCTAGACTTGTCCTATACTCTGTGCAGACCTGTCCTACCTAAACCGCAAGTTCCAGCTACATATTCTACGAACCCGCAACCATCCGATAATCATAATCAAAACAGTACGTAGACGTAGACGGCTAATTTCCGGTACCACGCGCGTCTTCTACTATACGATTCTGGTCTGTTAGGAAGCATCGCTAACGATTCCCGGGTAGAAGACTAATTTCCGGTACATACCTGATTCTGGTAATTTCATAGCGTCACATCAATCGTCACAATCGTATAGTATAGTCAGAAGGGCTTGGAGACGTCGGACATGGTGGGACCAATAATCGAGTGGTATTTGAGTGGTATCTTCTCTGAAAATTGGAAGTTATTGTGGGTTAGGGGACTTGGAATTACTTACCAAGACGTTTAGATCACGTTTCCCGCAAACTTGCCATCCGCCATTGAGTACCTCCTTCGGTAGTTTACAATTAGCTATAGAGCGCAGTTTCTGTACTCCTAGCGGTTGGGAAGTCGATTCTCACATCTACTAAAGTACCATATCCTCGTCGAACATCTCCGCGAGATGCACCATCCAGTTCTAGCGTGGCCGCTATTTTTTTGCGCTGTCGGTGCTACCCGTATATCTATTTTAGGCCGTATTATGCTTCATTTCTTCAAAGGCTTTTTCATGGTACTCTTTGTTTACAGGACCTTGTTCGGTCTTGAATAGGCTTTGATTCTATGTATGTGCAAAGATGCTTGTGCTTGTTTTAGAGATACACGGTTTATTTCATTTATCAGACTCGATTGGCCAGTGTCACTGTTGACTTTTTCGTCTTGCTCTGTCCATCATTGTCATCATCATCATCGTCACTATCACTTGATTTCAAAACTTGCTCAATGCGCGAAAGTATCTTATAAAGCAACCCTGGAAACCAATTTTAGGAAAACAAAAAAGAAGCTCTTTCTCACTTTTCATCGATACATTGTAATCAGCAACCATCCACATCAAAATGAGACTATCAAACGCCGGATAGAAGCTTATCACGCATATCATAACTCCAGATGGCATACTCCACTTCAGGTCGAGGAACATGATAATGTAGAGGAGCAAGACTGGAGAGTTGTAGAAGATCGATGGGATGGTGACTTGGAGCACCAGGGTTTTGAACAGTTGGCGATGAAGTTTATGGGTTCGAGATGACGTAGTTGTCATGGTTTTTTTGATGCCGAGATGGATGTACACTCCACAGTGCAGAATGATCAGGTACTGGACGAGAATGGCGGTGGAGAAGCCTAGAACGCCTTGGACAGCTTTTGAATTGACGTTTCCAGTGGTGTCCTGAAGAAGATTTACATTTTTTTGAATAGGAAACGATCTAGATAAATAACTTACATAGACCACTGCTTGATAACTCGACAAGTATCTGATATCCACTTCATAATTCGTTTCCATCTCCTTCTTCAAATACTCCCTGGACTCCTCATCCGGAGCTATTTGCACCAAGGAGTACACCCAGAGCGCGGTGAACAGCAAGGTGTATGTCAGCCAGATGAGCACTTTCCATCCACGGAAAACGCTGAGTGATTTGGGTGTCACCACTAGAAAGTATCGAAAGATGAACTGAATGGCCAGCCAGCAGATGATGTTCATGTAGATCCAAGAGTAAAGTCCCAATAACCCCGTCCCCAGTGTCATCCACTCCTCCGAAGCAAAGTCGACACTGAAGAAGATGTAGCTGGCGTTGAAGGAGTGCAAGAACGGGTGGACTAGCACTTCAGTCATGGCGAAGAGGATTCCGAGGATTGCTTGGATCCCGATGAGGCATTTGTAGGGGAACGCGATGTTCTTGACGTACCAGAATGTGAGGTGTAGGAGTAAAGAGTTGGAGATTACGGTTAGGAAGACACCGTACTTGGTGAAGCGACTGGCTACGTTGACGTAGGGAAGCGAGGACATGTCGAGCTGGCTGAGAGGATACTAATGAAAGTTGACTACCGACCAACTACTAGTTGAGAGCGGAAATTAGGTATTCTGTTTGGTATCGCTCCTACATACGGTAGTTTTTGTTCTTGACAACAGAGGAAGTTGTGGCGACGTTAACGTGATTTACAGACCATTCAAAATATTTATATAATTTTCGACTTTAGGAAGTGAGACTAGCAGGCGCCTGCACTCTACGATCACGATCTCCGGACCGCGTCGCATGGGACGTTGAATCAACGGCTCCCAAGTTCAAGCACTCGTAGATACAATCCAAGAACTTTTTCAAGAGTTCTGAAACCATCAATCTAACAGAATCTTTATATTTTCCTTGCACTAACTCTTAGCGGCTTTTCGATAGTCCGTGACAATGTACATGATGATGATAGCGTCCATGGCCGGGTACAGGGTAAACGCGCAGAGGAACACCCCAGTCGGAAGATTGACATTGATGTCCAGAAGCGGAAGGTAGATGATCAAAATCACCGGAGAGAACAGGGTAACTGTTGGGGTGCAGATCTGGAGCAGCAGCGTCTTGAAGAACTGCTTGTGAAGGGTCTTCATGGAGTCCGAGACCATCTGAAGTTTCTCCTCCATCTCGCGATACATGGTAGCGGCGCAGTAGATGATGACAATGTACTGAATCAACATGATCGTTGTCATGTTGATGGTGCACGATAGGTTGAACCATCGATAGTCACCGTTTGCATCATAGGCAACTAGGGACATTCCAGCCACGTCATCAGTGTCAATACCGTATCTGGTCAGCATCTCGATGCGCATGTAAGATGCGGCGTAGTCATCGATACGGTCAAAGTAGTAGATGCCGAACGCCCATTGGAAGCCGAAGAATGAGGAGTAGGCGATGGAGATTAGGAACCTCCAGCCTTTGAAATACATGAGCTTGCTCTCACTGGAAGTAACACAGATTTCGAGAATCACTAGAGTAAACGTTACTCGAAAACCGCCCAATATCGATAGAGAAACTGAACGGATAACATGGAGATGGTGGATGCGTAGATGCCGGTGTAAAACGCAAGACACCATGTCACAGAGTCAGCGCTGATGTTGAACGGGCGGCTGGTACTGTAGAAGAGATAGCCGGCGTTGTAGGAATGGACATGCTAAACGAATCAAATCAAAGGAGAAAAATGTCCTCTGTAATGCTATATAGCTCACCGGGTAGAGGATGAACTCAATGGTAGCGAAGAAGATGCCGACGATCGGAAAGATGAGCACTAGGTACTTGTAGCTCCCAAAGTTTCTCTTCACACCGAACAACGTTAGGAATATGAGAATGTAGCAGAAGACGAAGGAGGAGAAGAATCCCAATTGGGCGATGACATGGGCACATTGGACCCAGTGAAGGTACGAGGTGTCTTGCTTCAGAGGCATGTTGGCCTATGTTAGGTTACTATACGATTATGAAGTTGCAATCGGAGCGACAAGGTGTCTAGATAGGAATGTACCGGAAATTGGATAGAGCCAGAGCTAGTTGTTTTGTCTAGATAGGTACAGTTCCAAGTTTTGGCCAATTTCCGTACCTACCTGTTATCCCATACGTAAATACGTAACACTCTCTCACACACAAAAAAACCGTCCATGTCCTCCCTACCATACCTCCATCTAGCCAGCTACTTTACCCAGTACGGTGTCATGCTAACAGTAGTCACTAACTCTTTGCTAACTCACCTCACTATCTGGCACGTCAAGAACATTTCCTCCGCCTACAAATGCCTCATTGGGATCCAAGCGATCCTCGGAATCCTCTTCGCTATGACTGAAGTGCTAGTCCACCCGTTCTTGCACTCCTTCAACGCCAGTTACATCTTCTTTAGTGTCGTCTTCGCTTCTGAAGAGTGGATGACTTTGGGGACAGGGTTATTGGGACTTTACTCTTGGATCTACATGAATATCATCTGCTGGCTGGCCATTCAGTTCATCTATCGATACTTTTTAGTGGTGGCTCCTGAATTGCTCAGTTATTTCTGTTTCCGTGGATGGAAAGTGCTCACCTGGCTGCTATACACCTTGCTGTTCACCGCGCTCTGGGTGTACTCCTTGGTGCAAATGCTTCCTGATACATGGACCAAGTGGTATTTGGAAGAGGAAATCGGCAAGCATTATCATGCAGATATCACTTGCCTGTCTAGCTTTCATGTTGTCGCTTATGTGGGTTAAACCTCCCTCCAGTTCCATATAAACTTTGAGATTCCATTCAGAACCCCAATGGAGACCTCCGCTACTCTGCTATCCAAGCAATCTTTGGTTTCTCTTCCACCATCATCTTCCAGTATTTCGTCATCATCTTCTGCGGAATCCATATCCATACCGGAATCAAAAACCTTCGTACTAAAGTGTCATCTCGAACTCAACAACTTCATGCCCAACTCTTCAAAACACTGCTGCTCCAAATCACAATCCCATCAGTCATCTACAACTCTCCCGTCTTCTTCCTTTACATCGTTCCGTTTATGAACTTGACATGGAGTGTACCATCCGGAATCATGATATGCGTCTTCAGCTTCTATCCAGCCTTTGATAGTCTCACTTTGATGTGGATGGTTACTGATTACAACCGCTCTATTAGAAGTGAGAACACGTTTTGGGGTAGCGATAATGAAGTTAAATTTCTGTTTCCTTTTAGAAATTGCCAGTGACGTCTTCTTATGGATATCTGAAATGCTACGATCTAATGATGCTGGGAATGACCAAGGGGGAAGGGTCAGGACAAGAAAGTCAACGACATCCCTGGCGAACAAAGTTTGAAACCACAAATCTAGTCTAGACATAACATTTTTCTCATTCTGATGAAACTATCCTCCTGAGACGAGACGGAGAGGAGATACCTTCATTTCAATAACATTATTTTCTCATAAAAACTATACAGCTCTCCCTTTCTCCCCCCTCCCGGCCCATTTCAATAACATGTCCGCGCTTCCCTACCTCAACTTCGCCGGATATGTCACCAAGTGTGGCCTATTCCTGACAGTACTCACCAATTCTCTCTTGATCCATCTCACCTACCACCACGTCAAAAACATCACTCCCGCCTACAAAGTTCTGATTGTTGTGATGGCATTCCTGGGCATCAGTTTGAATATGATCGAGACCATCGTCCATCCGTTCATGCACTCTTATAACGCCAGTTTCATCTACTTCAGCGCTTCCTTGGATTCCAAAGATCACCGTCTAGGAGTCTCTCTCCTTGCTGCCTACGCTACCAACTATATGCTCATCATCTGCTGCCTAGCCATCCAATTCATCTATCGATCGTTTGTTGTGCTATCTCCGTCCTCGCTGAAACTGTTTCGTGGTTGGAAGATCTCAATTTGGTTCGCATACAGTATCACTTTCATCTTCTTACTGATAGCTTCACTACTTCAATTTCAACCTGACGAGTTCTCCCGGAAATATTTGAGTGAAGAAATGTCGCAAAACTATGACAGTGACGTGGATTTTGTGGCAAGTTTACAATACGTCGTATACAACCAAGATGGCACTTTGCGATTACGCATCCTCCTTAGCATTTTGAGTCTCTATAGCGCTGCAAGTTTCCATTACATTATTATGATTTTCTGCGGCATAAAAATTCATCATGGAATAAAGGCTATGGACGCCCAAACCTCACCGAAACTCTACCGACTCCAGAAGCAACTCTTCAACACCCTGGTGCTCCAGATTGCGGTACCAACCATTTTCTACAACTCGCCGGTCCTTCTGATGTACAGTGTTCCATATTTAAACTGGAAAATAAGCTTCCCATCCGGATTGATGATCTGCTTCTTCAGCTTGTACCCGGCTATCGACAGCTTGATCTTGATGTGGATGGTAGCGGATTATTACCAGACTTTTCGCAGTGAGTCCGAAAAACCACGAATCATATGATTACTGCTTGTTTCAGAGTTCTTTTCGAGGATAGTGATGAATCGGGAAGAGTCAAACACTGTGGATGAGAGAACACGATAATTGGAAGATTTCAGTTTCTATTCCTACTTCTTTGAACAATAAAGCATTACTGAGCATCATCTAACATCGCCAAGTTAGAAACTGATAAGCACAATGATGATTTCCGGTACTCTCTGTGTTTTTCCTCCTCAATCACACTGGCTACGTCAGATACAGGCAACCGAGTAGCTCAGCAGTCAAACTCAAAAGATCATTACCCTACTATGCCGGTGTGATGGTATTGATGAAGCTGCTGGTCAAGTTGATTAACATGACGTTGGCGAAAATGGTGATATTTGCTTTACGCGGGTTTGATGAACGGAGCTGAGATGTTCAGTTAAGCAAAAGAGGACGTATCGTGTTCGATTTCAGTCAAACAGTCGAACAAAGTCTGATACTAAATTCTCAGGAGAATTTTGTATACATATATCGCCCTACACTTCTAGTCTAGACATAAACTTTCTATCATTCTGATAAAACTATCCTCCCGAGACTGAGGGGAGTTACCTCCATTTCAATAACATTATATTCTCGTAAAAACTATAAAACCTACCCGGCTCATAACAATCCTTTATATAACATGTCCTCGCTTGCCTACCTCAACCTTGCTGGCTACGTCACCAAGTGTGGTCTGTTGCTGACAGTACTCACCAATTCTCTCCTGATCCATCTCACCTACCATAGCGCCAAAAATATCACTACGCCCTACAAGTGCCTAATCTGCATCATGGCTTTCCTGGGCATCAGTTTCAACATGGTAGAGACCATTGTCCATCCGTTCATGCACTCCTACAACGCTAGTTTCATCTACTTCAGCGCTTCCTTGGATTCTAGAGATCACCGTCTAGGAGTCTCTCTCCTTGCTGCCTACGCTATCAACTACATGTTGATCATTTGCTGCCTAGCCATCCAATTCATCTATCGATCGTTCGTAGTGCTATCCCCTTCCTCACTGAAGCTGTTTCGTGGTTGGAATATCTCAATTTGGTTTGCATACAGTATCTCTTGTATCCTCTTACTGATCGCTTCTCTATTTCAATTTCAACCCGATCAGTTCTCCCGGAAATATTTGAGTGAAGAAATGTCTCAAAATTATGACAGTGACGTGGATTTTGTGGCAAGTTTACAATACGTCGTATACAACCAAGATGGAACTTTGCGATTACACATTCTCCTTGGCCTTCTGAACCTTTATTCCGTTGAAACTTTACATTACATTATTATGATCTACTGCGGCATACAAATTCATCGCGGCATAAAAGCTATGGACGCCCGAACCTCACCAAAGCTTTACCGACTTCAGAAGCAACTCTTCAACACCTTGCTTCTCCAGATCACTGTACCAACTATATTCTACAATTTTCCCGTCTTCCTCCTTTACAGTTCACCGTATTTGAACTGGAAAATAAGTTTCCCATCCGGATTGATGATCTGCTTCTTTAGCTTGTACCCGGCTATCGACAGCTTGATCTTAATGTCGATGGTTGCTGATTATTACCAGACTATTCGCAGTGAGTTCGAGGAATTATGAATTATATGGTTACTGCTTGTTTCAGAGTTCTTCTCGAGGGTAGTGACGAATCGAGAAGAGTCGAACACCGTAGATGAGAGAACACGATAATTAAAAGATCTCCGTTTCTATTCCTACTTCCTTGAACAATAAAGCATCACCAAGCAGTATCTAACATCACCAAGTCAGAAACTGATAGACACAATGATAATTTCCGGTACATTCGGTGTTTCCCCCACGAGAAAACGTTCTAATATTCCCTCATGTCATCAACCACCTTCATTCTTATCATGTCCTCGCTCCCATACCTCAACCTCGCTGGCTACGTCACCAAGTGTGCTGTGATCCTCACACTGTGTACCAATTCCCTCCTGATCCATCTCACCTACTACCATGTCATGAACATCACTCTTGCCTACAAGTGCCTGATCTGCATCATGGCTCTTCTGGGAATAAGTCTCAATATGATCGAGACAATTGTCCATCCGTACATGCACTCCTACAACGCCAGCTTCATCTACTTCAGCACTTCCCTGGCTTCTCGAGATCACCGTCTAGGAGTTGCCCTTTTGACAGTGTACGGTCTCAACTACGTGCTGATCATCTGTATCCTAGCCATCCAGTTCATCTACCGAGCCTGCGTAGTGTTATCCCCGTCATCTCTCAAATGGTTCCACGGCTGGAACATCTTCATTTGGTTCTCCTACTGCGTCGTCTTCGTCATTGGAAACATTGCTTCCCTTACTGAACTTCTACCGGATCAATATTCAAAACGCTACTTGAGCGAGGAGATGTCACTGAATTACGATAGCGATGTGGATTTCATTCCGAGCTACCAGTACGTCGTCTATAGTCAAAACGGAACCATCAGGTACCACAACATGATGGGTGTCTTGGGACTGTCCAGTGTTGAAAGCTTCCACTACACTGTCATGATCTACTGCGGCATCAAGATTCACTATGGATTGAAAGCGATGGGGACGCAAACCTCACCAAAGATCTACCGACTCCAGAGGCAGTTGTTCAACACTTTGCTGCTCCAGATTACTATACCATCCATCTTCTACAACTCCCCGGCTCTATTGCTCTACATCATACCATATTTCGACTGGAAAATCAGCTTCCCATCCGGATTGATGGTCTGTTTCTTCAGTTTATACCCGGCTCTCGATAGCCTGATCTTGATGTTCATGGTTGCCGATTATTATCGGGTGGTTCGAAGTAAGCCTTATCATCCACAGTATCTTAGTCAGCTACCAGTTTCAGATAAGTTCCTGAAGATGCTAAACAATCTTTCCGAATGGGCTAAGAGAGTTTCCGAAGAGGACTCTGAAGCTGAGGCGGAGACGGAGGCGGCTGGAGAGGAACTTCAGCAACGATGATTGTATAATTGAATGTTTTGTTTTTGCGTCTAATGTCGGTCATCACATGACATGACAATAAACATGACTGAAAAAAACAGATCTAAAACTCATTGTGAGCGGGAATAGTTACCGGAACATTCTGTATACCCTACCATACGCAGACATCACATGAACAGGAAATTAGGCTCACGGCGAGGGAAGAGTTATGTCAGTAACACAAGCTTCATTCGCGTCATGTCTTCGCTCCCGTTCCTCACTTTCGCTGGCTACGTCACCAAGTGTGGTGTCTTCCTGACACTAATCACCAATTCTCTCCTGATCCATCTCACCTACTACCATGTCATGAACATCACTCTGGCCTACAAATGCCTAATCTGCATCATGGCTTTCCTCGGCATCAGCTTGAACATGATCGAGACAATAGTCCACCCGTACACACACTCCTTCAACGCCAGCTTCATCTACTTCAGCGCCTCCTTGGCCTCTCGAGATCACCGTCTTGGAATCACACTGCTCACAATGTACAGTCTCATCTACATGTTAATCATCTGTATCCTAGCCATCCAGTTCATCTACCGAGCTTGCGTAGTGTTGTCCCCGTCGTCTCTCAAATGGTTCCACGGATGGAACATTCTCATTTGGCTCTCCTACTGTATCATCTTCATCATTGGAGATATAGTTTCTCTCTCTTTAATTCTACCGGATCAATATTCAAAACGCTACTTAAGCGAGGAGATGTCACTGAATTACGATAGCGACGTGGATTTCATTCCGAGCTACCAGTACGTCGTCTATAACCAAAACGGAACCATAAGATATCACAACCTCTTCGGAATTGTGGGTATATCCGTCGTTGAAAGCGTCCACTACACTGTCATGATCTACTGCGGCATCAAAATTCACTATGGATTGAAAGCGATGGGCACGCAAACTTCTCCAAAGATCTACCGACTTCAGAGGCAGTTGTTCAACACTTTGCTGCTTCAGATTACTGTACCGTCCATCTTCTACAACTCCCCGGCTCTATTGCTCTACATAATACCATATTTCAACTGGAAACTCAGTTTCCCATCCGGATTGATGATCTGCTTCTTCAGTTTGTACCCGGCTATTGACAGCTTCATCATGATGTGGATGGTTGCTGATTATCATCGAGTAATTCATAGTAAGCCTCAACATGTAAAGTAATTTAGCCTTCTGTTTGTTTCAGAGATTTTTCGGAAGATCCTAACAAACATTTTAGAATGGGCAAGGCAAACCGAAGAGGACGATTCTGCAGATGAAACCGGAGCTCCAGATGCGCATCAACAATACTAATTGAAATGGTTTTCGTTATATTGTGTTTTCATAGCTTTGACAATACCGTATTGTTAGACATCAACATCACATGACTTGGAGACCAAAGCAGAAGGAGAACATTTAATTTCCGGAACATTCTGTATACCCCTCCGTACCATAGCAAACATGAGAAGGAAATGAAGCTCACGAGGAGGGAAAGAGTCATGTCAGTAACATCAGCTTCATTCGCGTCATGTCTTCGCTCTCGTACCTCAACCTCGCTGGCTACGTCACCAAGTGTGGTGTCTTCCTGACACTAATCACCAATTCCCTCCTGATCCATCTCACCTACCACCACGTCAAGAACATCACTCCCGCCTATAAAGTTCTCATTTTTCAAATGGCATTTTTGGGGATAAGTCTCAACACAATTGAGACCATTCTTCACCCGTTCATGCACTCCTACAACGCTAGCTTCATCTACTTCAGCGCTTCCCTAGCTTCCGAAGATCATCGTCTAGGATTCGCCCTGCTCACCTTGTACGCGTTCAACTACATGCTCATCATCTGCTGTCTAGCCATCCAATTCATCTATCGATCGTTCGTAGTGCTATCTCCGTCCTCGTTGAAACTGTTCCATGGCTGGAAAATATCAATTTGGATCCTCTACAGTATCATTTTCATACTTTTCATGATAGTATCTCTATCACAAGTCTATCCCGATCAGTTCTCACGACGGTACTTAAGCGAGGAAGTATCGCTGCACTACGATAGCGACGTGGATTTCCTTCCTAGTTATCATAATGTCGCTTATGACCAAAATGGGACAATGCGGTTTCATAATCTCTATGGAGTCCTAGGTCTTGGTGGCGGGATGAGTTTCCATTACGTCGTCATGATCTACTGCGGCATACAAATTCACTATGGAATAAAGGCTATGAACGCACGAACCTCACCGAAACTCTACAGACTCCAGAAGCAACTGTTCAACACCCTGGTGCTCCAGATTGCGGTACCAACTATTTTCTACAACTCGCCGGTCCTTCTAATGTACACTGTTCCATACTTTGATTTGAAGTTCAGTTTTCCATCCGGATTGATGGTCTGCTTCTTCAGCTTATATCCGGCATTTGATAGTTTGATTTTGATGTGGATGGTTGCCGATTATCACCATGTTATTTATAGTGAGTTCTATCTTTAGATAAGATGGGATTGGAGCGGGTTTTTTTACAGAGATTCTTCTGAAGACGTTGAAGAAACTTTCCGCGTGGGCTAGCAAAGTCGCCGAGGAGAATGCTGGTGAACTCACTACCGTTCAGGATCATGGACCCAGATAATGAAGTATCACCCGTTTCTGATAAAAAATCTAGTCATCAACTATTGTTTTTTTCTTGTTGCATTTGATTCTAGTCTTCGTACATCGTGGAGCCCCAAAAGCAAGTCAGCTGATAGCGGAAATTGCATTACTATAGTCTTTTTCTTATTTGGCCCAACCATCTTTTCTGTGTACCGGAAACGAAACGCATCTAGTAGCTAGATAACGCCACCATCCTTCACATAGCCCGAACGCGCTATGTCCTCCCTTCCCTACCTGAACATCTCAGCTCCGTTCATCAAATCCGCGTCAAGTATCACCATTTTCGCCAACATCCTACTAATCTACTTGACCAGCACCTCCATCAAAACCATCACACCGGCATACCGATGCCTCATCATCATTGAAGCGATTCTCGGCATAATCTTCTCGCTCATCGAGCTTCTCGTCCAACCATTCCTCCATTCCTACAACGCCAGCTTCACCTTCTTCAGCACCACGGCTGCTACCAGTAGCTCAATGATCTTCCGAGTTGCACTGCTCATGAGCTACTCGGTTGTCTATATGATCATCTTTCTATGTTTGTCCATTCAATTCATCTATCGCTATTTGGTTGTGGCATCTCCAAAGTCCTTGAAATGGTTTGAAGGTTTGAGAGTCATTGTGTGGATTGCCTACGGCTTCGTTTGTTCGCTGGTCTGGGGAACTGGCGTATATGAGGTTCTGCCGGATGAGTTCTCGAAAAAGTATGTTGGAAGAGAAATGGAGAGCAACTATGGTATTGATGTGGAACGTCTTGCAAGCGTGCAGTTTGTGGCATATGTAAGTTGGGACAACTTCAACTGACTTAATAGTGAAGCTTCCAGAATGAAAATGGACACTTGCGAATTCGAAACATCCTAGGATTACTATCCATAACAACAATCCTAATCAAAGTGTACCTCATTGTACTCTACTTTGGCTGGAACACCCATCTCGTATTGAGGAACCTCATCTCCATGTCATCCGTCAAAACTCATCGCTTGCATTCCCAACTGTTCAAGACACTAGTCCTCCAAACCGCCGTGCCAACAGTTGTCTACAACTCTCCAGTGTTCCTAATGTACATGGTACCCTACTTTGACTTGAAATTCAGCTTCCCATCCGGATTGATGATCTGCGGCTTGAACTTCTATCCGGCCATTGATAGCTTCATATTGATGTGGATGGTTGGCGAGTATCGGAGAGTTATTAGAAGTGAGTTGATCTTTCTTTGCCGTTAATTTTTCAATTGGTTTCAGATAAAGTTACGGGGGTCGGCGAGAAATTTCTGAAATGGATTGCAGTGAAAAATGCTGACATTGAGAGTGCTGCTATAGATACTCTTGGCATGGAAATGCGACATGTTCAAGCTTGATTCATCTAGAACACCTCCTATATTAAACTGTTCTTTGTATTGTAAGACCATAGATTCTAGAAAACTCTGTGCATACTTCCTCATAGATAAAGTTGGTAGACGTTCGGTTCTGTGTAATCAGTTAACTTCCGGAACATTCTGAATACCCTACCATAACAAAACATGAAGAGAAGAGGAAATTGAGCTTATGAGGAGACATGAAACCTCACGTATGATGAGAATAAACATTTCCGGAACATTCTACGTATTGTACCAGGGTTTGACACACTATGAGGAGGAAATTGAACTGGCTGCTTGTAGGCATAGCAAGAAATAAGAGGAAATTGAGCCCATGAGCAGACAGTGTTCCACTGAAAGCACACACTTCATTCGTATCATGTCCTCGCTCCCGTACCTCAACCTCGCTGGCTACGTCACCAAGTGTGGTGTCTTTCTGACACTAATCACCAATTCTCTCCTGATCCATCTCACCTACTACCATGTCATGAACATCACTCTTGCCTACAAGTGCCTAATCTGCATCATGGCTCTCCTGGGCATCAGTTTCAACATGATCGAGATTGTAGTCCACCCGTTCATGCACTCCTTCAACGGAAGCTTCATCTACTTCAGCGCGTCCTTGGCTTCTCGAGATCACCGTCTAGGAGTCGCTCTGCTCACTGTGTACGGTCTCATCTACATGCTGATCATCTACTGTCTTGCCATCCAGTTCATCTATCGATCCTTCGTCGTACTTTCGCCATCAAGGCTGACGTTATTTCAAGGCGCCAACTTCTTCATCTGGGTGGCCTACGGTATCGTTTGCATTACCGTATTGATGGTTGCCATAACCCTCATTTTACCGGATCACTACTCGAGACAATACTTGAGTGAGGAAATGTCACAGAAGTACGACATTGACGTGGATTTCCTGCCGAGCTACCATGTTATCGCTTATGATCGGAACGGGACCGTTCGGTACCGCAACCTCATGGGAATCTTTATCTCGGCTGTATTGGAGATGTTCCATTACGGTATTATGATCTACTGTAGCATCAAGATCCACTACGGAATGAAGACGATAGCCACAACGACTTCGCCAAAAATCTACCGGCTTCAGAAGCAGTTGTTCAACACCCTTCTGCTTCAGATTACTGTACCTACACTATTCTACAACTCTCCGGTTCTTCTCATGTGCAGTGCACCATATTTCGACTTAAAACTGAGCTTCCCATCCGGATTAATGGTATGCTGCTTCAGCTTGTACCCGGCAATCGATAGCCTGATCTTGATGTTTATGGTTGGAGAGTATCACCGATCCCTTCATAGTGAGTCCAAAAAATCAAAAAATTGTGATATATCTTGCTGGTTTCAGAAGTTTTGATGAGGCAGATAACGGATCTCTACAAATGGGGAACAAAAATTGCGGAAGCGTATTCTGGAGAAGACGCTGCTGAAGTGGAAGGACGACACTAATCCTACGTTTCATATTCCGTTTTTTCAATAAATTTTGATGATCACGAACACAGTTGGGTACACAGTCTGAACCCCACAATGATAATAAACATTTCCGGAACATTCTGCGTATTAAACCAGGGCTTGACACACTATGAGGAGGAAATTGAACTGGCGGCTTGTGGGGTAATTGAGATTAAGCTTATGAGCCGGCATCTAGATACATATACCGTCTGACAAAATAGCTTCGCTCTACTGAACGCACCCATTTAATTCTTGTCATGTCCTCGCTCCCGTACCTCACGTTCGCTGGCTACGTCACAAAGTGTGGTGTCTTCCTGACACTAATCACCAACTCCCTCTTGATCCATCTTACCTACTACCATGTCATGAACATCACTCTTGCCTACAAGTGCTTAATCTGCATCATGGCTTTCCTGGGCATCAGTTTCAATATGATCGAGATCGTAGTCCACCCATTTATGCACTCCTTCAATGCGAGCTTCATCTACTTTAGCCCTTCCTTAGCATCTCGAGATCACCGTCTAGGAGTCACACTGCTCACTGTCTACGGTCTCAACTACATGCTGATCATCTGCTGCCTAGCCATTCAATTCATCTATCGATCTTTCGTAGTGTTATCACCATCATCGTTGAAATTGTTCCAAGGACCCAATATTTTCATCTGGGTGTCCTACAGTATCATCTGCATCATTGGAGTACTATTTGGTGTAGTCCTTGTTCTACCGGATCATTATTCAAGACAATACTTGAGTGAGGAAATGTCACAGAGCTACGATAGTGATGTGGATTTCCTCCCAAGCTACCAGGTCATCGCATATGATCGAAATGGGTCTATCCGATACCGAAATCTTATGGGAATCCTAGTCTTGGCTATAGTTGAAACTTTACACTACAGTATTATGATCTACTGCGGAATCAAGATTCACTATGGAATGAAGGCGATGGTCACAACGACTTCATCGAAGATATACCGGCTTCAGAAGCAGTTGTTCAACACCCTTCTGCTTCAAATCACTGTACCTACACTATTCTACAACTCCCCGGTTTTTCTTATGTTCATTCTCCCATATTTCGACTCGAAACTGAGCTTCCCATCCGGATTGATGGTATGCTTCTTCAGCTTGTATCCTGCTATTGATAGCTTAATCTTGATGTGGATGGTTGCAGAGTACTATCGATCTCTTCATAGTGAGTCCCGACTTCCGAAATTTAAAAAAAACTATGGCTGATCTTGTCGGTTTCAGAAGTTTTCATGAGGAAACTAACGGATCTTCAAAAATGGGGAAACAAAATCGCCGAGGCGTATTCTGGAGAAGAGACCGTAGCTGGAGATGTGGAAGGACAATAATTTTGTGTAGTTTTTCATAAATTTTTCTAATCATGTAATCACAAAACCAGTTGGGTACGCAGTCTGAATCTCGTAATGATAATAAACATTTCCGGAACATTCTGTGTACCTTACCATATACACACCATAGCTACCCTTCTCACGAAGAGGAAATTACATAGGCTGACCGCCTCGTCGCTCACTTTCCAGAGCTGTGCCATAACCCTGAAGAACCGCATGTCTTCCCTCTCGTTCCTCACGTTTGCTGGCTACGTCACCAAGTGTGGTGTCTTCCTGACACTAATCACCAATTCTCTACTGATCCATCTCACCTACTACCATGTCATGAACATAACTCTTGCCTACAAGTGCCTAATCTGCATCATGGCTTTCCTGGGCATCAGTCTCAATATGGTCGAGACAATAGTCCACCCATTCATGCACTCCTACAACGCTAGCTTCATCTACTTCAGCGCATCCTTGGCTTCCCGAGATCACCGTCTAGGAGTCGCGCTGCTCACAGTGTACGCTCTCAACTATATGCTGATCATCAACTGCCTAACCATCCAATTCATCTATCGAACCATTGTAGTGATTTCGCCGCCATCGCTAAAGTATTTCCGAGGCGCCAACTTTTTCATTTGGCTGTCCTACAGTTCCATATGCACTATATCATTGTTGGCTGGTATTACCCTAATTTTACCGGATCATTATTCGAGACAATACTTGAGTGAGGAATTGTCACAGAGCTACGACAGTGATGTGGATTTTGTCCCGAGCTACCAGGTCATCGCATATGATGGAAATGGGACCATTCGCTACCGGAACCTGATGGGAATCCTAGCAATGACTGGGCTTGATGGGTTGCACTACACGGTTATGATCTACTGCGGCATCAAGATTCACTATGGAATGAACGCGATAGCCACAACGACTTCCCCGAAGATATACCGGCTTCAGAAGCAGTTGTTCAACACCCTTCTTCTTCAGATTTTTGTGCCCACACTACTCTACAACTCACCTGTTCTGGTCTTGTTTACTGTTCCATATTTCGACTTGAAACTGGGCTTCCCATCCGGATTGATGGTCTGCTCATTTAGTTTGTATCCGGCCGTCGATAGCTTAATTTTGATGTGGATGGTCGCAGAATATCATCGATCTCTTCATAGTGAGTCCTGAAATTTGAGAATTTATGGTTTATCTTGTTTTTTTTTCAGAAGTTATTTTCAAGAAACTGACAGGTCTTCAAAGATGGCTAAACAAAATTTTGAAGGTGTATTCTAGAGAGGACACTGCTTCTGGAAATCCGGGATGACAACAATTTTGTTTTTCATGATCCTTTGTAATTGTAATTACTACTCACAATCAGAATAAACATTTCCGGAACATTGTGTGTATCCGACTACGGTCCAACTTGATGCATTATGAGAAGGAAATTAAACTGACGACCAGCCGCCTAGCTATCAGAATCGTATCACAGACATCATTCGTATCATGTCCTCGCTCCCGTACCTCAACTTCGCTGGCACTATCACCCGGTGTGGTGTCTTCCTGACCCTCTTTACTAATTCTGTTCTGATCCATCTCACCTATCACCACGTCCACAACATCACTCCACCGTACAAACGGCTCATCTACACGATGGCAATCCTCGGCATCAGTTTGAATATGTTCGAGACCATCGTCCATCCATTCATGCACTCCTACAACGCCGGCTTCATCTACTTCAGCGCATCCTTTGCTTCCAAAGATTATCGTCTAGGAGAGTCTATGCTCACGATGTACGGTCTCAACTACATGCTCATCATCTGCTGCCTAGCCATCCAATTTGTCTATCGATCATTTGTAGTAATCTCTCCAAAGTCGCTCAAGTGGTTTCAAGGCTGGAAAATTGCCATTTGGCTGCTGTACTGCCTGATCTTCATAATTGGATTCCTCGCTGCTTTATCTCAACTCCTACCCGATGAGTTCTCAATGCGTTACCTAAGCGAAGTGGTCTCCCTGAACTACGATAGCGATGTGTCATTCGTTCCAAGTTACCAGTACGTCGCTTACCACCAAAATGGAACCATAAGATACCATAATCTTCTTGGCATCCTGGGCCTAGGTGTCGTTGAAAGCTTTCACTACATTGTCATGATCTACTGCGGCATCAAGATTCATTATGGATTGAAAGCAATGGGCACGCATACCTCACCGAAGATCCATCGGCTTCAGAGACAACTCTTCAACACTCTGGTCCTTCAGATTACTGTACCATCCATCTTCTACAATTCACCGGTTCTTCTCCTGTTTGTTGTACCCTACTCCAACTTAAAACTAAGCTTCCCATCCGGATTAATGGTCTGCTTCTTCAGCTTATACCCGGCTATCGACAGTTTGCTCTTGATGGTCCTTGTAGCGGATTACAGTTATGCTGTTCGAAGTTAGTCCCTCCTTCCTTATGAAAATTTATCACAAGCTTCAGAGATTCTCATCAAAATTCTGACAAAGTTCGCCGAATGTATGAAAACTGCTTCGGACGATGACACCGAGGGAGTGACGAACGCTGTGAATTGTGGGAATCAAATCCAACCCAATAACCATGTCTTATCTACATAAAGCTCGTTCCGTATTAGTCATTTGAGCATAAAACTGTTCCTTGTCATTGTGTGTCTGACGCGTTGTATTTACGACGGAAATTAGAAAACTATATAGCTGCCACTATACTTCCGCTCGTCTTATACATCTACACAGCCGCTGATACAGTTAATAACCACATTCATCTCCCCATCAGCTCCTACCGCTATGTCGTCCCTTCCCTACCTGGAAATCGCTACTCCTCTTATCAAGTACGCAGTGATCCTCACACTTCTCACTAACTCCCTCTTAATCCATCTGACCAGCAACGTCATCAAGAGCATCACCCCTGCGTACAAGTTTCTGATCAATGTCGAAGCCATTCTGGGCATCGTCTTCTCTCTCGTCGAGATTCTAGTCCATCCGTTCCTCCATTCCTACAACGCCAGTTTCGTCTACTTCAGCAGCTCCCCGGCGACCAGTAGCTCAATGATCCTTCGAGTTGTACTGCTAATCGTATACTCCTTGACCTATATGGTCATCATCTGCTGTCTGTCCATCCAGTTCATCTATCGCTACTTCGTCGTGGCTTCCCGAGAATCGCTGATATGGTTCAAAGGTTGTCGAGTGATCTTTTGGATTTTCTACGGACTCATCAGCTCGGTTCTCTGGGTCATTGGTCTTTGTCTATTCTTCCCTGATGGGTACTCAAGGGAGTATGTCGCGAGAGAAATGGAACGGCAGTATGATATGGATGTTCATCAGCTAGCTAGCTTCCAGTTAGTTGCTTATGTAAGAAAACTGACTAAGTACCAACTGATAGGGTCTTTTAGGATGAAGAAGGCAACCTGCGAACTATGAATTGCTTGGGACTATCCTCCCTGACAGTAATCCTTGGCATACTGTACATGATAGTGGTGTACTTTGGACTCAAAACCCACTTCTCCCTAAAAGCTATCATCTCAATGACATCCGCCAAAACCCATCGCCTCCACACCCAACTCTTCAAGACCCTGGTGCTCCAAATCACAGTACCAACCATATTCTACAACTCTCCAGTTTTTCTAATGTACCTGTCACCATACCTCGACTGGAAGTTCAGCTTCCCATCCGGACTAATGATCTGCTGCTTCAACTTCTATCCAGCCACTGATAGTTGGATCTTGATGTGGATGGTGACCGAGTATCAGCAAGTGATTAGAAGTAGGTTTCGATATGGATTTTAAGTTGATATTAATAGTTTTTCTTGTTGCAGAAGCCGTGGAAAGTTGGCTGAAAAGAATTTTGAGTTTGGTAATGATGAAGAGCGAGGGGAACACAAGCACTGACCGTCCAGCGCATGAGTTGGAAATGGAAGTTGTCCGACCGTAAATAAATCGATTCTAATTGATAATTGATCGATATTTTGATAGTTGATTTGATAGATAATTGATAAACGTCATCCAATAAATCCTCAATCTTCACTACATAGTAATACTGAATGTTTAACGGCTGAAAATGAAAATGAAAATTAAGAAACATACAGGAAAAAATTACCTGAAACAAGCCAAAAACTGCCGGAAGTTAGCCCATCGTTGAAAATTGAAGGAAGAGAAAGAGGAATTGCAGAAACTGACGACCAAAGAGTTCGAGCGCCGGACAAATCGACTATCAATATGGTCTTCGCGCACTCACACTCACAGCCTCGCGTCCCCCTCTCGCGTCCCCCTCTCGCCCCCCTCCGTCTCTCATTTTCACATACACTCTTTCTCCCTCTCTCCTCCCTCGCTTCTCTCAATTTCACATGCACTCTTTCTCTCCCTTTCTGACGTATTGGGTGCTGGGTATTTGAATAACAATCACAAAATGACAGTATCAGCTAGTAAAATGTCGTCGCTTCCCAATGTCAAAATTGCCAGCCATTGAATTTGACAGATCTCGATTCGTATTGATCCAGATCTATTTGTTTATCAAATTGACAACACAATAATAATAAGAATAAACATTTCCGGTACATTCTGTGTATGGCTAACCTTCCCATGAAGAGGAAATTAGACTTGCCCGTCCACTATCAGAATTGTATCACGAGCCCCATTCGCGTCATGTCCTCGCTCCCGTACCTCAACTTCGCTGGCACCATCACCCGGTGTGGTGTCTTCCTGACCCTCTTTACTAATTCTGTTCTGATCCATCTCACCTATCACCATGTCAAAAACATCACTCCACCATACAAACGACTGATCTACACGATGGCGCTCCTCGGCATCAGCTTGAATATGTTCGAGACCATCGTCCATCCATTCATGCACTCCTACAACGCCAGTTTCATCTACTTCAGCGCCTCCTTCGCTTCCGAAGATCATCGTCTAGGAATCGCCCTGCTCACGGTTTACGGTATCAACTACACACTGATCATCTGCTGCTTAGCCATCCAATTCGTCTATCGATGTTTCGTAGTAATCTCTCCGGAATCACTCATGCTGTTTCGAGGTTGGAAAGTTACTATTTGGCTGATCTATTGCTTCATTTTCATACTTGGTTATTTTGCTGCTTTATCTCAACTCCTACCCGATCAGTTCTCAATGCGTTACCTGAGCGAAATGGTCTCCCTGAACTACGATAGCGATGTGTCATTCGTTCCAAGTTATCAGTACGTCGCTTATCACCAAAACGATACCATACGCTATCAGAACCTTTTTGGCATTCTGGGTATAGGTGTCGTTGAAAGCTTCCACTACATCGTCATGATCTACTGCGGCATCCAGATTCACTATGGATTGAAAGCTATGTGCACACAAAGCTCACCCAAGATTCATCGGCTGCAGCGGCAACTCTTCAACACCCTGGTCTTGCAGATTACGGTACCGTCCATTTTCTACAATTCGCCAATTCTTCTCATGTTCATTATTCCGCACTTCAACCTGAAGCTGAACTTTCCATCCGGGCTTATGATCTGCTTCTTCAGCTTATACCCGGCTATCGACAGCTTGATCTTGATGGTCCTTGTCGCTGACTACAATCTTGCTGTTCGAAGTGAGTTTTTCCTTCTTCCTCGCTTTCTCTTACTTTTTGAGTTTTAGACATTCTCACAAGATATTTGAAAAAGCTTTTGGAATGGATCAGAAAGATTTCCGAAGACGATGCCGAGGAGGTGACGAACGCTGAGAATCGACTCCAATCGAACAACGATAAATGAGGGATTTTGTGTTTTTCCAAATCTTCTGTCACTATTTTTCCTTATATGAATGATAGAAAATGATAAAAAACGGTATGCCGAATAGAAAAAACTAAGTCAGAAACTGATAGACATGCAATTTCCGGAACATTCAATGTGTCTCAGTAGGGTCAGAAAGGTAGTCAAAAAATATGGCAGACAACTGTCAGGTAGAAACTGATAAACATAATGATAATTTCCGGAACATTCTGTGTATCTTAACAGGCTCAACTGAACCTATAGAACCCCCTTTTACGATAATCAGAAGGAAATTAGAAAACCATAGCTGCCACTATACTTCCGACCGTCTCATCTGTGACGTAAATCAGATATTGCTAGCT
Source organism: Caenorhabditis sp. 39 LS-2015 (assembly GCA_900536345.3). Taxonomy (NCBI): domain Eukaryota; kingdom Metazoa; phylum Nematoda; class Chromadorea; order Rhabditida; family Rhabditidae; genus Caenorhabditis; species Caenorhabditis waitukubuli. Next base: position 6,724 of record LR570574.1, on the reverse strand, counting down.
TTCGATAATAAAAAGCGAAAACATTTCCGGTACGACAATGGTGAGATAACGGAAAAAATCAACCCCTTGTCAGTTACCAGCTATTCCTCACTTCATTCTTGCCGCAATGTCGTCCCTTCCCTATCTCAACATTTCTGGCTACGTCATTAAGTTTGGCGGAGTCATAACTCTTCTCACCAACTCTGTTTTGATCTACTTAACTGTCAACAAAATAAGTACAATCAAAGCAACGTATAAGGGTCTCATCGTCCTGATGGCTGTCCTCGGAATCATATTCTCGCTCCTTGAGATAGTTCTGCACCCATTCACCCACTCTTACAACGAGAGTTTCATCTACTTTAGTGGCTCGGAAGCCACGGGTATTTCACTGAGTATCAAACTCGCAATCCTTTGCTCCTTCTCCACATGCTACATGATCATCATCTGTTGTCTAGCCATCCAGTTCATCTACCGCTACGCGGTTCTTCTGTCCCCAGCCCGTCTCATATGGTTCCGTGGCTGGAGACTCTGTAGCTTGCTTCTGTACGGTCTGATATGCACCATAACCTGGATCATTGGGCTCTCAATGATCTTACCTGACAACTATTCCCGGAACTACTGGAGCAATGATATGGAGATCAACTATGGATTGGATATAACACATCTAGCGCAGTACCATCTTGTCGCCTACGATGAACACGGTGCTTTGAGACTGCGAAACTTATTCGGAATCACGATTTGTACTGCAATCTTGGTCCTCCAGTACGTCTTCATACTGTACTTTGGCGTCAAAACCCATTACGGTATCAAAGCAATCTCCACAGGATCCGCAAGAACTCATCGAATGCACTCCCAGCTCTTCAAGACCCTAGTGCTCCAAATCACCATTCCCTCGATCTTCTACAACTCTCCGGTATTCCTAATGTACCTCATCCCGTACCTGGATATCAAAATCAACTTCCCATCGGGCATCATGTTATGCTTCTTCAGTTTGTATCCAGCTGTCGATAGCCTGATACTGATGTGGATGGTTGGAGAGTATCGCAAGATTTTCAAGAGTAAGGTGGCTTTGAAAATTTGGTTATGGTACTTCAAATTGCAGAAATGTTTGTTGATATGCTGAAAGAAGCCTTGTTCTGGTCTGATAGCAGACCTCACGAGGAGACCGCTACTGGAAGAGGAATAGAGATGCAAGAGAGACTCTGAGAGACGGATATCGATTGCTTCATCGCTGGTATCAACTGTGACGTAGATGAGATGTCATACCCCTTATTCTCATTTCATTCTTTGAATATGTCGTTCCTTTTCTATTTTAACACTTCCATCTACTCACGTTAATACTTTTCGTTATAAACGATAAAGAATCGACGATGTATGTCATGTGAAATCCAAGTCAGTCAGAAACTCATAAACATAATGATAATTTCCGGAACATCCCGTGTAAGTTGGTAGGTCAGACAGGTAGTAAATATGGCTGATGACTGAACCTATAGAACTGAACCCTCCCCCCCCCCACTTGACAATAATAAGGCGGAAATTAGAAAACGATAGCTACTACTATACTTCCGACCGTCTCATCTGTGACGTAAATCAGATATTGCTAGCTTTCGATAATAAAAAGCGAAAACATTTGCGGTATGACAACGGTTAGATACAGAACTAATCAACCCCTTGTCAGTTACCAGCTATTCCTCATTCCATTCTTGCCACAATGTCGTCGCTTCCCTACCTCAACATTTCTCACTACCTTATCAAATTCGGAGGAGTCGTAACTCTCATCACCAACTCGGTCTTGATCTATTTGACTGTCAACAAGATAAAAACAATCAAAGCCACGTACAAGGGTCTCATCGTTCTCATGGCTCTCCTCGGGATCATGTTCTCGCTTCTTGAGATGCTTTCCAGCATATTCACCCACTCCTACAACACCAGTTTCGTTTTCTTCATCGCCTCGGAAGCAACCGGAATTTTACTAAGTATCAACATTTTCCTACTCAGTTGCTACTCGGCAACCTATATGATTGTCATCTGTTGTCTCGCCATCCAGTTCATCTATCGCTACGTGGTACTCCTATCTCCAACCCGTCTCAAATGGTTCCACGGCTGGAGAATCAGCATCTGGCTTCTGTACGGTTTAGTGTGCACCTTATTCTGGATTTTCGCTAATCTCAAGCTGTCTCCAGACGAGTACTCGCGAAAATACGTTAGCTTGGAAATGGAGGCGAGTTATGGACTGGACATCACATACCTAGCCCAGTATCACTTTGTTGCTTACAATGAACACGGTGACTTCCGACTACGCAACTGTCTTGGACTTGCGTTCTTTTCCGCCATCTTGAGCTTCCAATACATGCTAATCGTCTACTTTGGCGTCAAAACCCATTACGGTATCAAAGCAATCTCCACAGGATCAGCAAGAACTCATCGGATGCATTCCCAACTTTTCAAGACACTTGTGCTCCAGATCACCATTCCCTCAGTCATCTACAACTCTCCAATATTCCTACTCTACATAGTTCCATATCTCAATCTTCAATGCAGCTTCCCATCGGGCGTCATGTTCTGCTTCCTCAGTTTGTATCCAGCTGCCGATAGCTTGATTCTGATGTGGATGGTGACCGAGTACCGAAACATTTTCAAAAGTGAGGAGACTTTTAAAAGGCAGTCGATTGAGTTCAAAGTTGCAGAAAGTTTTGGTGACATTGCAAAAGGATTTTCGATGAAATGGTCAAATACAAGTGCCCAGGAGGATATCGCGGGAATGGAGATGCGAGAGAGAGTTTGAAGGAGGAGCCTTTTCTGTGACGTAGATATGTTTTTCAATAAAGGCAATCGAGATAATTTACGTATTGTCTGGTTTATACATGTACCAAACACAATCATGACAATCAACCCCTCAAACCCCGACATACGTAAAACAAAAACTAATAAACAGAATTATGATTTCCGGAACATTCTGTGTATCTTAACAGGCTCAACTGAACCTATAGAACCCCCTTTTACGATAATCAGAAGGAAATTAGAAAACCATAGCTGCCACTATACTTCCGACAATCTCATCTGTGACGTAAATCAGATATTGCTAGCTTTCGATAATAAAAAACAAAAACATTTACGGTACGACAACGGTGAGATAACGGAAATAATCAACCCCCTTGTCAGTTACCAGCTATTCCTCATTCCATTTTTCCACAATGTCGTCCCTTCCCTACCTCAACATTTCTGGCTACGTCATTAAGTTTGGCGGTGTCGTAACTCTTCTCACCAACTCGGTCTTGATCTATTTGACTGTCAACAAAATAAAAACAATCAAAGCCACGTACAAGGGTCTCATCGTCCTCATGGCGGTCCTCGGAATCATCTTCTCGCTTCTTGAGATAGTTCTGCACCCATTCACTCACTCTTACAACGAGAGTTTCATCTACTTCAGCGGCTCGGAAGCCACTGGTATTTCACTAAGTATTAAACTTGCAATCCTTTGCTCCTTCGCTACGTGCTACATGATCATCATCTGCTGTCTCGCCATCCAGTTCATCTACCGCTACGCGATACTCTTGTCCCCAACCATTCTCATATGGTTCCGGGGCTGTAGACTATGTATCTGGCTCGTGTACGGTCTACTATGCACCATAACCTGGATCATTGCCATCTCGATGATTTTACCCGATGACTATTCCCGAAAGTACTGGAGCAACGAAATGGAGGTGAACTATGGATTGGATACAACATATTTAGCCCAGTACCATCTTGTCGCCTACGATGAACACGGTGCTTTGAGGCTGCGAAACTTATTTGGAATCACATTCTGTACCGCAAGCTTGGCCTTCCAGTACGTCTTCATACTGTACTTTGGTGTCAAAACCCATTACGGTATCAAAGCACTTGCCACAGGATCAGCAAGAACCCATCAAATGCACTCCCAACTCTTCAAAACCCTAGTGCTCCAAATCACCATTCCCTCAGTCTTCTACAACTCTCCGGTATTCCTAATGTACCTCATCCCATACCTGGGTCTTCAAATCAGTTTCCCATCCGGAATCATGATCTGCTTCTTCAGTCTGTATCCAGCTACCGATAGCCTGATTCTGATGTGGATGGTGACCGAGTACCGAAAGATTTTCATGCGTAAGGTGGCTTTCATAAGTCGGTAATGGTACTCTATATTTCAGAGAACATTGGTAACATGGTGACAGCAGTGCTAAAACGGTCAGATGCTAGTGGCCAGTGCGACTCCGCGGGAATGGAGATGCGAGAGAGAATCTGAAGGAGGAAATTGACATCTACTACATGTACCGGAAGCTTCACCACCTCCCCTTCCCAAAATCTTCCTATCTTCCTTCTTCCCTCTTTCAATATAATGTCCTCCCTTCCTTACCTCAAGCTAGCTGGCTACTTTGTCGAATATGGTGGTATCGCCACACTTCTCACCAACTCCCTCCTAATACATTTGACTTGCAACAAAATAAAAACGATTGATGCTACGTACAAGGCTCTAATCGTTCTCATGGCCGTCCTCGGAATCATCTTCTCGCTCCTCGAGATAGCATTGAACCCATTCACTCACTCTTACAACGAGAGTTTCATCTTCTTCGCTGGCTCGGAGGCAACTGGAACTTCACTGAGTATTCAACTCGGTCTTCTTTGTTGCTTCGCCACGTCCTACATGATTGTGATATGCTGTCTCGCCATTCAGTTCATCTACCGCTACTCTCTACTTTTGTCCCCTCAAATGCTCAACTGGTTTCCAGACGGGAGATTTGCCATTTGCGTCGAATACACTTTGGTGTGCATTGTCTTTTGGGCAGCTGCTTTTGTTCAACTTCTTCCTGACCAGTATTCAACAGGATATGTCAAAAAGGAAATGGAAATGAATTATGAATTCGATGCTAGATATCTAGCGCAGTACCATCTAGTGGCTTATGTTTGTTTCACATAGACTCCGAATCCTAAATCCTAGCATCTTGATTGACCCTTTGACGTTTCAGAACGAGCATGGCGATTTCCGACTTGGAAACCTGGCTGCCTTATGTTCCCTATCATCCATCCTAGTCCTCCAATACGTCATTATGCTCTACTTTGGCTTCAAAACCCATTACGGTATCAAAGCTATAGTAGCCACCGGATCTGCAAGAAGTCATCGGATGCACTCTCAACTCTTCAAGACCCTACTGCTTCAAATTTCCATCCCCTCAATATTCTACAACTCTCCCGTATTTCTACTCTACATTATCCCATATCTGGGCCTTCAAATCAGTTTTCCATCTGGAGTCATGAACTTCATCTTCAGCTTGTATCCAGCCACCGATGGAGTGATCTTGATGGGGATGGTGGAGGAGTATAGGGACATTGTTAAAAGTGAGATTCAAAGTTTCAATGAGGGAGGGGTGTAATGAAAATGTAGATTTTTTTAGAAGCCCTTGGTACCATGTTAAAGACGGTTTTGATATGGGCAGACATCACAATTAGTAGCGATTCCAATTCCAATGAGAGAAGCGGCGTGAGGGGCATGGAGATGGAGATGCGAGCAAGAAATATATAGATAACCGGAAATTGAATGAATTCTCTGACTCTGACACCTTATTCTGATGACTGCACACAGCTACTACATTACATTCTTTCTGACCACTCCACATCACCCCGCTCCACCACTCATGTCCTCCCTACCCTACCTCACTGCCATCGGACATGTGGCCAAGGTAGGAGTATGTCTAACCCTTCTCACAAACTCCTTGGTCATCTACCTAACAATATTCTCCATCAAACGAATCACCCCCGAATACAAATTCCTTATAATTCTCTTCGCCACATGCGGCATCTATTTCACTATCCTAGGGCTGTTTGTCCACCCGTTTATGCATTCGTTCAATGGAAGTTACATCTACTTTTCCTCTAGCCACTTCACCAGTTCCCTCGGATCAGTGGTTCTTACATCTAGCCTGTTGAGCCTTTACTCTTCAACTTACATGATCATCATTTTCCTCTTGTCCATCCAATTCTACTATCGGTCATGTGTCCTTGTCGTTAATGAGTCGCTGATCTGGTTCAATGGCTGGAAAATCCTCTTCTGGCTGTTCTCCGGTCTAATTTTTACCGTTGTCTGGATGTATTCACTGCTTTTGTGTCTCCCAGATAAGTTTTCCAATCAGTACTTGCATCTGGAAATGTTATCACATTATCAACTAGAAGTGGAGAAACTTGCAGGGTTCCATGTGCTCGCTTACGTAAGTAGTCTTTTAGATGTGTTTTCAGTGCTCATTCAGAACCCAAATGGCCAACTCCGCTGGCAAACCGCATTCGGAATCTTCGGTTGCACCTGCATCCTGAACATCCTCTACGCTATAATCTTCCATTGCGGCTGGAAGTGTCACTTTGGAATCAAGTCCCTCGTCTCCCTAGTTTCCGCTCGCAACCATCGCCTTCACAGTCAACTCTTCAAATGTCTACTTCTTCAAATCCTCATCCCAACTGTCTTCCACAGCCTGCCGGCCTTCGTCGTCTTCTATCTCCCGTTCCTCGACTTGAAAGTCAGCTTTCCATCTGGAGTCATCACATGCTTCTTCAACATCTATCCAGCCATTGATAGTCACAGGTGAAATGCGGCGGACACACATCGGACACGTATCGTCTTGCCGCGGCATGCGCGCGGCAGCCGGGACGCGAACGAAAAGAAGCCCGTATCGTGCACGTATCGTATACGCGGGCGATCCATCCGTAACGTGTACGCGCGCGATCCATCCGTTACGTG
>LR570562.1:0-13473 GCA_900536345.3 Caenorhabditis sp. 39 LS-2015 | reverse complement strand
GATTTTCATTCCTTTTCCGTCTTCTGTTTCAGCCGAACACTTTTCCAGTTGGATACCGAAAATTCCAGCCGAATGAAGTTTCCATTGGAAAATTATCGGATCACCGACTTTCAGAACTTTGATCTCGTTTTCTTGGAAATCGGAACTCTGGAATTGATTGTTTTCAATTTTTGATTTTTGATTTTTAATGTTAAAGTGGAAATGCGCTCTATTGAAATATCCGAAGGAATGTCTCACACAATCAGTGGAGCGCACTTACATACCTTCTCCAAAACTTCCTCTCCAGATGGGAAAATGCTCATGCTGACTTCAGGAAGTACAAAGTTTCCAAGAATCAGTTCATGGTTTTGGATGGAACTGAAATAATCATATTACTTCTGAGTACCATGTTTTTTGCTCTGAAAACCTCCCAACGCCAAAGTACGCATCTCTCTGGAAATCGTCAAATTCACAATGCGCCCGGAAAGATCGATCAGAAGACGTGACGAGCTCCCGATGAAAAGAGACTATCAACTGACCGGACAGCAACATTTTCGAGGAGTTTGGCTGGAAATTATGATATATTTATAGTTCCCTGGTTTCTCAAATCATTGGATACCTTTGGCCATGCTTTGAATCCACAATTCATCAACTGCTCTGCGTCAATTTTCAATTCTACTTTGGTGGAATTCTGTTCCAGATTGTACTGATTAACACATGACGGATTCTTGCGTGCTCCTTTTACGTAGATCTGAAATGCTCGAAGACTTGGTTACTGTATCCACTACAGTAATCCAATAAAAACGAAGAGTATCGAGTGTTTGGTCAAATCCCTCTTATCCCCGAATTAGAGCGCATCTGCACTTTCTCCCGTCCTTCATTTACCTGTCCATCGAAGAATTGTAGAGTTTGCGCAACGAGTGAAATGCCCTCGGGTCGACAGGAAACGAATGGTTTACCTGCAATACAGACACCCCTCACCGACCAATTACTCCATCGGCATCTCCTTACCAACTATTCGGTTCTCGACTGTCTTCGCCTCGACCACAAGATCCATCCGTTCAGACACCTGCAATTTTCCATTCTCTTCCGCTTCGAACCGCCCATTTTTTTGGAAGAGAAATCCAACGAAACGACCTAGTTGTCACGATGGAAAGTGCGTTTCGTTTGCCCGTTTTTGGAGGGAAAATCGGTTTGAAATTGTAAAACTTACCAGGGTGGAAATAATGAGGAGGAGGAGAGGAATCAGATGAGGGAACTGACCATACATCCTGAAACAATGGTGATGACGGAGGAATCAGGGAGATGAAGGGTGCGAAGTGCTTGGAAAAAATGCGGTGCTTATCTTAAAAATTTGTACGGAAATTAGAGAATTACATTGAATAGAATGTAATTGTAAGAAGAAGTTCGTCCGTTAGGATCAGAAGAAATAGAGAGATACCATAGGTCGACTACGACGAAAAAACTAAAACCTAAGATTCTCGAAGAACCTTCCGTTGACAAAACATGCAATTCAAGTGAAGTGTAAAACGGTAAATCCTCGGAATGGACCTCCTGCTGGGTAGATTAAACATTCACCCAAAAAAGCGGTGAACGAGGCGAATGGTACGGTGTGTCCTTGAACCGTAGTCCCTAGCTGAGAGGGACACCTTGTTATGCAACACTGGTCTCGCTTACGAGATAAACGAGCGGTCCGTCTCGTCTGATGTGCTTCAACACGAGTCCGTGGAGGCAAGACGGGAGAGAGAGAGGGAAGGAGAAAGATGGGCGGTACAGGGTCACTTTGTAAATGACGAGACGGTTTGCGGGTCGGAAAACGGAGAAAATAAAGGGGTGGAGGATGGGCGAAGACGAAATTGGGACATTTCCAAGGGCTTTTAACGCTTCTCATGGGTAAACAGATGGCCGGTGCACTTTTTGAAGAGGGAAATTCAAAATGTTTATGTTTATGTTTTCTTAAAAAATATTTTAGATAATAAATAATATTCCATAACAAAAATCAATTCACTCGAGTAAATACTTCAATTCAAAAAAACATAAATATTTTTTCAATAAAATTCATTTTTTGTTTAAGGTTACGGTAAGCAAACACAGTTACGCAAAGTCACGGAAGATTGCGGACGCGGCAAATTTCGAAATTCCATTTCAGCGCCAAACTGTTTTTTCTCATCATTTTTCATTGTTCTCTTTTCATTTTTTCTTTCCTTTTTGGATTTTTTCGTTAGAGTTTGAGCACACAGTTTGTTGTAAGCCATTTGTTCGTTTTTTTCAGCAATGGGTCCATGTCCATCTTACCCGAGAGCTCGCAAGCCGAAGAAGATAACGACGCTGGTCGCTCGTTCTGGTGAGCAGACTCTTGCTTGCTATTTCAAGACAAAAGTCGAGCAATACGAGGTGCGATTTTGAAAGAAGAAGTGTGAAATCAAAACTATTTTTTTTCAGCAAGAAGTGGATGATAAAAATATCAATGTTCGTCGTCTAACTGCGAAAAGGAACGAGTTGAATACGAAGGTCCGTCTGCTGAAGGACGAATTGAATGCGTTGCACGAACAAGGAAGCCATGTAGGAGAGGTGTGCAAGGCGATGGACAAGAAAAAGGTGATGGTGAAGGTGCATCCGGACGGAAAATTTATCGTCGACCTGGACAAGAAGATCGACATCAACACGATCACGCCGAGTCTTCGAGTTGCTTTGAAGGCCGACAGCTACGTGTTGCACACTGTTCTGCCAAATAAAGTCGATCCGCTGGTCTCGCTCATGATGGTTGAGAAGGTTCCCGATTCGACGTACGAAATGGTCGGAGGACTCGACAAGCAGATCAAGGAGATCAAGGAGGTCATCGAGTTGCCTGTCAAGCATCCGGAGTTGTTCGACGCTCTTGGAATCGCCCAACCGAAGGGAGTTTTGCTCTACGGACCTCCGGGAACCGGAAAGACTCTGCTCGCGCGTGCCGTCGCTCACCATACTGAATGCACGTTCATTCGTGTATCTGGATCGGAACTGGTTCAGAAGTTTATTGGAGAAGGAGCTAGAATGGTCAGAAAACTAAATAACTAATGTTACGCATAAGTATTATTCACAGGTTCGTGAATTGTTCGTCATGGCTCGTGAGCACTCACCGTCCATCATCTTCATGGACGAAATCGATTCAATCGGATCGAGCAGAGTGGAGGGTTCGCGCGGAGGAGATTCGGAAGTTCAGCGGACTATGCTTGAGCTTCTGAATCAGCTGGACGGATTCGAAGCGACTAAAAACATCAAGGTAACGGAGTTTGTCACTTATTTATGCAACCAATAATTTCCTAGGTTATCATGGCCACTAACCGTATCGACATTCTCGACTCCGCCCTTCTTCGTCCTGGTCGTATCGACCGTAAGATCGAATTTCCAGCACCGGACGAGAAGGCTCGTGCTCAAATCCTGAAGATTCACTCGCGGAAGATGAATTTGATGCGCGGAATCCGAATGGACAAGATTGCTGAGCAAATCCCGGGAGCTAGCGGTGCGGAAGTGAAAGCCGTGTGCACTGAAGCTGGAATGTTTGCACTTCGCGAGAGACGAGTCCACGTCACTCAAGAGGATTTCGAGATGGCTGTCGGCAAGGTTATGCAGAAGGATTCGGAAAAGAACATGTCGGTCAAGAAGCTCTGGAAGTAATTGATAGCCCCGTCCCATGCACCCATATCTGTAAATATCGAACAATATTCGCTGGTTTACTCCCCTTTCCACCCAATTGCCTCATTTTCCCAGTTTCCATATTTTGTACAACACTCGAATGTTTCTAATGCTGAACATTTTATTCTCACACGCATGTGCACTATCAGTATCCCATCAACCAAGAAAAGAAACCATTTTGTTTCTTTTCTGGCAAGGCCATAAACTCAGCCGGAGCTGTAGTAGCAGCCGTAAATGTCAGAGGAATGGAACAATAAGTGCTCTCTGTTCCTGTTGACCGCAGTGTGAAGATCGGGTTAGATTTTGTTTTGCCGAGTGCTGAATTCATTGTTCTGGCGGTGAAGGTGCTTTGAAGTTGCTGCGAAAATCCGCTGGAATCCGATAAAAACATGGTAGCCTGACCCGAGGCGAGACAGGTCAGGTTTAGTACTCCATTGGTATCAATTGCGTAAGTTCCCGTTCCGTTCAACTGCCAGCGACAATCTGCATTTGCTGGAATGGTGGAATTGGATGGCTCTTCTTGATTGTAGCCGGTGGAGAACAGTGTTCCGTTGTTGGTGCCGGAGAACACGAATCCACTGCCTGCGGCATTACAAGCAACTGAAAGAAGGCGATTGGATGAAATGTGGACATGATGCAAAACTAACCAGTATTGCAGTGCCCGTAGCCGTCGAAGTTGTTCAGACAGTTGGTGCAGAATGGTTTATTGATCGAGTCCAATTGGCAGTGCATCAGAGTGGCAGTGTCATCTGGACAATCGAAGTTCAAGCAAGGGCTGGGTGGAGTCGTTGGCGATGGAGTTGGAGTCGTGGCTGAAAGGCGAGTTTTTAGCCTTTAATTTCAAATTCTGAAAAGACTCGATTAAAGAAAATACTCACTCGGTGGCGCTGGAGTTGTCGCTGAAAACAACATGGTTTGTTTTGACAACTTTCTCCTTTAAATCTCACGTTTCAGACACGATTGATACAGACAACTGCCCGGTGCGGCGTTGACGTCCGAAACGAACTTCTCGACGAATTGCAACGTGGCTTGCGCATCGATCTGATTGTTTTTGATGATTTGGATATTTGCCTGAATGGCATTCAGTTTCGTCTGAATATTGTTCAGCAGAGCCTGCAAATCGGCGATCTTCTGCCGGGCAGCATCGTTCGCCTGCTTGATGTTTGTGTCTTTTCCATTGGCCGTTTGCTGCATACTGCCGTACTGGGAACGGTCCGCGGAAATTAGGGAACTTTCGGTGGCCAGGAATGCTTGATCGTTTCCTGGAGCGTTGAAGGTGTAGGTGCACATGGATGAGTCGCAGACGGCATTGTTGAATTCTGTTTATGAAGAAGATGTTGAAGTCTGGAAGAAAGACACTCACGGAGCACGCTGACGGTGACATTGGGAAGAGGTGGAAGGGTAGTTGAAGCCGGGATTCCAGTGGTTCCGGCAGTTGGAGCCACAGTAGATGCTCCTGGAGCTGCGGTAGATCCTCCGGATGATTGGGTTGTGGAGCTGTCGGCAGAAGCAGAAGTAGAAGAGCCGGATGGAACTGTTGTGGCAGAGGGATCAGGAGTCACTGTGGAACCAGCAGCAGTAGTAGTCGGCTCTACGGAAGTTGAGGCATCAGTGGAGGTTTGAGAAACTACCGAAGTGGTCAATCTGGAAGGAATTCTTTTTGAAACAAAATAAAAATTTATTTCCAACTTACAGTAACCCTAGAAATAACGCGAACCGGAGCTGCATTCTTTCTCGCTTGTGAAACAGAAGTGATAGCCACAAATCGACTGTGGCGGTCTTATCAGTAGATGGTATTAGAGTGATTTATGTTTGCTCCCAAATGGATGGGCGTCATTTCAGCCGTTTCAGTAATCACTGATAAGAATAGCATTTTGGACAGCAGCCACTGGCAGTTTTGGTTGGAATGAATGTTGGGGAGGAAGTGACGACAGGGGATGAATGTGACCAAGTTTTTCCTAATTTTCTTCATCCCGATTGATCCTCAATAGATCCATAGATCAACTGAGAATCCAGTTCCACTGGAGCCACCAAAACAGAAACGGAGAGAAGCGAAAAGAGGGAGCAGAGCACACACTTTGCTTCTTTTTAATGGCGGATAGTTGTAATATTGATGGGTTGGAAAGGAAAGAAAGTAGAGGAAATGTTTGTGGTTGTCGCCTCATCTTGTCTTCATTTGCAAGACAGGATGCCTCTCTCGTCCCACTTCCTCATCCTCTTCCTCTCCCCCTTCTTCATCCCAAAAACATTTTGATTCGAGCGATCCTGTCGATGCATCCTCTTTCTCCCTCCTCCCCGAAACCTGTCCGTCCATGTCATGTTTCCTTTTCCGGATGCCTATGCTCCAAAACCTCTTGACAGCGGCGCCGACGACAAAAAGAGTTGCATTCCGACAAAGTGAGCTTGAGCAAAGAAACGCGAAGAGGAGGCAGTTGTCGGGACGAAAGAACAGATAAATGCACAGGATTTCCCGGGCGCCACCGACTCACTCTGGGCACCGACCGCCGCTGGACACTACTATTACTACACGGAACTAATGGCTGGATTATTGGGGGCAAGTGTCACAGATTTCATTTCTCGTTTGCTCCGTTTTTTTGGGAAAATTTAGTTTAATTCTCAATTAAATGGGCCAGAGTTAGTTTAGTTACTTGGATGACTGCGCCACGCTTTCAAATATCCAATTTGAATTTGAATTCAAATTTTAGGTGAAAAATAAAAGTTTTCAATACCCTTCTATTTGTGTTACAATTAGCATTATGTTAGTCTCAAATTCCACAAAAAAGCCTTCAAGATCAAAAGTGTAGTTCAGTATTTGCAAACTTTTTGAAATTTGAGAAGGCGACACTGATACTGATATAGATACTAATTTTGCACTGAAGTATTTCGAAAATTCTAGGAAACTACATTTCGGTGACGTTGGTCCTTCAGCTCGATGCTATGTTTTCCTAAGAACCCACATAACCCTATCCCCACCCAAAAATTTCAAAACAATGATTCACTCCTCTCCCTGACATCACTTCCTCTTATCTCCCTCCCCCTCTTCACTGTCCTCCATTTTTTTTTGTTTTTCAAGGTACTTGACACTTGATACTTAAATGTGTCGTCTCTTATCCCTTAAAACCATTCATATCCTTCTCTCTCTTTCATTCTCATCTACTTTCTCTCTGTGATGTGAGGTCTATTTGTATTTGTACTTGCCACAGACGAGAATAGTCGCCTTTGATTGTTCTGAACGGTTCACGGGGAGATTCGTTTGATTTGTGGGAGGGGATTCGGGTAAAAATGGTTCTGGAACGGACGGATTTGAAAAGATTGGCAGAGATCTGTCGAAATTCGTTATCTAGCGGTGCAATTATTTTAAGTATGGCAAAGCAGCGCAATTTTTAAGCAGCGCAAATTCCTAAGCAGCGCAATTTTTGTAAGCAGCGCAATTTTCTAAGCAGCGCAATTTCTCTAAGCAGCGCAATTTTTGTAAGCAGCGCAATTTTCTAAGCAGCGCAATTTTCCTTACCAGAGCAATTTCTTAGCAGCGCAATTTCTTAGCAGCGCAATTTCTCTAAGCAGCACAATTTTCCTTACCAGAGCAATTTCTTAGCAGCGCAATTTCTCTAAGCAGCGCAATTTTCGAAAGCAGCGCAATTTCTCTAAGCAGCGCAATTTTCGTAAGCAGCGCAATTTTCTAAGCAGCGCAATTTTCTAAGCAGCGCAAGATCACTTTCTCCTCCGCATTCTTCAATTCTTCATCTTCATATTTCTCTTTTTCTTCTTTTTCCCAATCAAAAGTCCAGTCTGCCGGGGTCATCCTCCGTCTATCCAATGTCAATCTCCGCCCCAAAGAGCTTCCATTTCATCGCTTCCCGTACCTTTTCCCCCTTTTTCGAATCTCCGCGTCTCCACCTACTTTAACTCTCTCCATTGTTCTGAAAGTATGAAAATATCTTCTTTCTTCTGCAATAACTCACTAATTCACATGTTCGCCTCTCTCCACCATAAAACCTTCGCCGAAAGACGACGGACGGCCCCGTTCTGAGTCAGTTGTCATGAATTCTTTGCCCGAGAGGAAGAATTGGAGACGCAGAGAGAGTGCAGGAAGAGTGCTACTTTCAGTCTTATGTAAACCGCCCGTGTTTTTTGTTCTACTTGGATATTACTCTAGTCATTTCTTACCCATCATCAATTTTCTATTTTTCAGACATGGTGGGTCTTCTCAAAAGATCGGCCACAATCAACGAGACAACCAGTACTCGTCGTCACAAGTTTGCACTCAAATACGATTTGAACAATAATGGAGAGAAGAAAGAACTCGAGGCTCAGGAGTGTCCATCTGGTGCTGGAATGAGCGAGACTTTCGTTTGGGACTGGCCGTTCAGTAATGATGGTAAGTAGTCTTCTAAAGTTTGTTTTTACCACACATCATCCTTTAGGAACTGCTCCCGGAGCCTATACCCCTGAAAAGTTCATCGTCTGTCTTCCATTCAACAAAGGAGGAACTGGAGAGAGAAATGGCACGGTGAGTTTAGTAGTAAGAGCAAGGGTCGAAGGGATATCACAACCTTATCATTTTATCTTTTTTCCGTTGGATATATTGCAATATCAAATTTCACCAACTGACTCCCCATTCTTGTTAGGCTGGCTTAGCACAAAAAATGTGGAATTTGAGTATTAAATTTCAGACAAAAAAGTTCGAGCGTATCGCCGAATCGGATTTCTCTTGGAGCATGGGTCTTTCGAGGGATGCTGAATTGGGATCGACGTGCTTCTGGAGATTGGAAATTGAAATTATCAGAAATATGAATGCTATTGTTCTTATTGCATCTAGGTAGAGCAAAATAGGATTTTCTAGTAGCATTTAAAGAGATTCAATTTTTCAGAGACATCAGCCGTTACTACGAGAACACAAAGCGTCTGAAGCGTGTCCGCAAGATGTACCGTCTGCCCGATTACTATGACGTGTCTACAGTAACCACTGCCATGTATGACTGGGCAGTAGTCGTGGAGGCTCAGAAGAAGTCGATCAATCGACCAACAATGCGACGTGCCTCCACTTTTATCTAGTTCCCATTCGAAATCTCAGTATTCTCCTTCCCGTTTTCTCTTGTTTCTCTTGTTCCTAGCGCTTTCGTACTCCTCGTGTAGTACACACACGACTCTCCGCGTTGTTCCGGAGCATCGTAGTTCCTACCCATTTTCTGTTCCTTTGATAGAAAATTATCGACTTTCCTTTTCTTTTTCCTTTTTTTTGAAAACAAATTGTAAATATTTTTCTTTTTTGTTTCTCATTTCCATTTCCAAAGCAGAAAAAAACGAAATGTATTTATTTCATTGATGATTTTCTTGATGATGATGATTTTCTTATGCTATTCACATCACAACCGTACTTGAATAAAAATGAAGAAAAAACGAAGACATCGAGGTGTTTAGATGGAAGAGAAACTGGGCCCCGTATGGCACGGAAGAGAGGGAAGAACTGGGAGAAATCGGAAAGTTATTGGAAAGAAGATTGGGAAAGAGAAAGATCATTGGAAATCAGTCGGAGGCGGACTCATCGTCAGTGTCGGATGCTTCGTACCAGAAGACGTCGGAACCGTTTTCATTGTCTGCCTGAAAACAAGAATATGCAAAATAACGTCTTCTTTTACTTCAATAACCAACCTGATTGTTCTCATTGTTGTTGTTGTTCCTTCTCTGAGTTCCGTTCGGCATCGGAGCTCTACACACAAAATCCTGCCCGAAAAAGTAGGCTCCATGCTCTCCCAAAGTGATAAAAGTGCTGCTGGTGTCCAAGTTTCGCGGGAAAAGAGGCAGGGCGGATGGAGTCTGAGAAGTCAGATGACGAAGATATCCCATGACTTGACGATCGGTGAGGGAGAAGACGCGGTAGACAGAGTTCAATACGGGCCATGTCAACTGTTCTGGAGACTGGTTTTCGAGTTTGGAGGCGAGAGTTGGGTCGCCGCATTCGGAGAGTTTCTCGGCTGTGGCACGGAGAAGTTCAACTGATGGACAAGATGGAGTACGGAAGATCTGGAATGGAAACGAGTTATGATTAGACTTTTCTGAGAAGAGCAGCCCCCCAAATTACCTCACCTTCTCAAATATTTTCTTCCCCCTTCCCCCACTTTCCCTTTCCTTCCCCCTATTCAAATTCCTCTGCCCCGTCTTTCTTTGATCACAAAAGACCATGTCTCTCTGGGTCATGAATCATAATTGTATGCACTTGTGTGTATTGGCACAGGTACCAGGCACCCAACCCTCTTCCTATTCGTTTTTGAATCCATCCCATTAGTTATGGGAGAATTTTGGAAAGTGTCGTGTTGACATACGCTGGTGACTTGTGGAGGGTGGCACGAAACAATTCTCACCTCCATTCCGATTTGAACTTTCTGCTGAAGGGCTGCCATCATTGGCTGGATGCTTTCAAAGGTTGAAGAGAGGAACACGGACTGCTCGATTGATGAAGTGGAAGTGCACGGAACACCACTGAAATATCCTTGGTATATGTATGCAATTATTTTTTCTGTATTATCTTTGTCACATACATTTCAACATTTTGCAGAACTTGTGTCATTTCCGTGATATTTTGCAGCATCTCGGCAATCACAGTGTCCAAATTGGCAAAGTCTTCAAATGATTGACGACGTCCGGATGCAACATTTTGAGCCTGAACTTTTTTGACTAATGAGTTAATGACTTAATATAATAACACCTACCATCGGAATACGCGGACACACAACAGATGGGGCAGCTCTGTGAGCCGCGTCGCTCGAAGTAGAAGAGGGCGGAGCGACGCGCTTTCCATTTCGGTTGCCATGGCGGTTGAGGAGGAGGAGGCGAGAATTCGAGACATGCCTGCGATGATAACTTTGAGAGAGTGTGGAGAGTGGGGAGGGGATCGGGGGATTGGAGCTTATGGCGTGAGGGGGCTTCTAGTTGAATTGAAGGAGCGAGGGGAGGGGAAGATTAGCAATGAGTTTCGAAATCAATTCGATGAGCAGAACAAATTTTTACATAAGCAACGCAATTTTCGTTAGCAGCGCAATTTCTCTAAGCAGCGCAATTTTTCTAAGCAGCGCAATTTTTCTAAGCAGCGCAATTTCTCTAAGCAGCGCAATTTTTAGCAGCGCAATTTCTCTAAGCAGCGCAATTTTTAGCAGCGCGATTTCTCTAAGCAGCGCAATTTTTAGCAGCGCAATTTCTCTAAGCAGCGCAATTTTCAACAGCGCAATTTTTCTAAGCGGCTCAATTTTTAGCAGCGCAATTTCTTTAAGCAGCGCAATTTTTGAGCAGCGCAATTTTCCTATGCAGCGCAATTTTTCCTAAGCAGCGCAATTTTCCTTAGCAGCGCAATTTTCCTTAGCAGCGCAATTTTCCTTAGCAGCGCAATTTTCCTTAGCAGCGCAATTTTCCTAAGCAGCGCAATTTTTCTAAGCAGCGCAACTTTTCTAAACAGCGAAATTTTTTAAGCAGCGCAATTTTTCCTAAGCAGCGCAATTTTTCCTAAGCAGCGCAATTTTCCTTAGCAGCGCAATTTTCCTTAGCAGCGCAATTTTCCTTAGCAGCGCAATTTTCCTAAGCAGCGCAATTTTTCTAAGCAGCGCAACTTTTCTAAACAGCGAAATTTTTTAAGCAGCGCAATTTTTCCTAAGCAGCGCAATTTTTCCTAAGCAGCGCAACTTCATAATCTACTCAAAATTCTCATCACATTCCATTTTCCATAACTCTCCGCATGAATAAGTCAAAGAGTCCCCGATGATTAGTTCATCTCACGCCACCAGGTACCCCTCTTTTCCCCAATTTAATCCCTGCTTCTGCCTCGACAAATTCGTGAACTCTGAAGAGACGAAAAGAGGGGGAGTGGAGTTCCAAATTAAACCTGCACTCTCCTCCCCCTCTTCTCCTTCCTGAACACCTAATGAGAAGCCTTCATTCGCTTTCCTGCGAGCCAGAAATGTTGGATTAGAAGCCGAGAGGGAAAAGAAATTGGAGAAAGAGGTGAATAGGAAGGTGAGGGAGATTAAGTGCGGAAGGAGTCCCGAGCGGAGATTGGATTGGATTTTCGAAATGTTCATTTAAATCGTATAGCACTAATTTCTTCAGAATGGAATAAAAACTCACCTTTTCTGCTGATGACGTGGCATTGTTGGGGAATGGATTATTTGAAGATGTCCACGAACCTGCAAAACAACAATGTAAATGCATGTTGTGTCAAGAAACGAAAAGAAATATCGGAATGACCAGAATAAAAGGGACATAAAAATGGTGCGGAGGAGAAGGAAACGAGAGGGGGGTATTTGGACAGTCGGCTGGTACTTGGCAGGGTCCTGATACGATAAGTCACTGCTTGCTCTCCGTCTGCGCGCAAATGAGAAACAGAGCAGTGGTGATGCACGTAAATATGTACTTTTAGTGGACAGATAAGATGTAAATAGGCCCCCGAGCAGAGATGGTTTTCGAGAGCACCTTGACCAGGAAGTTGGTGTATCGCACTTTGGGCCCAGGCTGCAGATTGTAGTAAGAATTGTGCTGATTGGACTACAGCAGGTCTGATTACGAAATAGGAATGCAGATATCAGGTGGAAGACATTGCAAACTGATTGTGAGAAGATTGCGGCTGCGCCCCGCATATCTTCCGCCGTCGATTCCAACTAATTGCGGCAGCATCGCACCCGTTATCACCCACCAACCATCACAAAATCGATAAAGACGCGTTTCGAAAAGAAACCAGACGGAATTGAGAAAGAGAAGACGTTGAAAGGCACGAGACCCGCTACAGTACTCCTCGCTGTACATTAAAAGCGATGAAAACAAAGAGAGAATGTGGTTGGGGCGAATGCAATGCAATGGGATGGGAAGGCAGAAAAGATACAGGAAATGTGTATGACAAAGATTAGATTGTTTTGCAGTGGAAGGGTCGGAGGGCACATTGAACTGATTCAGCAATGTGTCACTTGGATGATGAATTGGGACAAATGAGATACCAATTTGATATGGTACAGGTGGAAATACCGTCAGAATCGGGAACTTTTTTTGTAAAAAGAATAAAAGCAAAGAAAATGACTGTGACTTACCACTTTAGCATGAGAAAGATAAACAAAGTGTTTTCCCGGATTTTTTTTTCGAATATTTTGACACTGCATACTTTAAAAGAATATTGATATCTAGGTCGAAACTTTTGAAACTTTTCTATTTTAGAAAAGAAATTAGTAACAGTAACCTAGTTTCTGTCTCCTATAGGTATGCGGTTAACAAGAACCAAACCAGGATAAAAATGAAACAATTGGTTTGAGGTGTCTGGTTAAGTACTGTCACCACAAATCCCACTTCCACTTCCGACGCCAATTACGGATATCAGAAGCGGCAATCTGCAAGGAAAACGGAAAGGTGCCGCCCGCGTCGAACTGTCCGAATTAATTTGGTGTCGTCCGGAAGAATTAGAAGAAGAAGATTGAAATGAACGACGGGAAACGCGTTTTACGAGTAACAAGTATCGGCGTATTGTTTGCCGCAAAAACACAGAGAGAAACCGCGAGAAAATGAGTATAATTGGGGTAATAGGTGGCGAAGGAATGGAGGTGGGCGCCCCGGGGGCAGTTGAGTATCTTCTCTGATACCCGGCCCCGCCCACTCGTCCGCTGGTCAGATCTACCACGAGATTGCACGAGCGGTCCGGTCCGCGATTCTCGGAACGAGGTGAGGTGACTGACTGAATGACCTTTTTCGACGACGACACACTGGCACTGTTGATAATATTATTACGAATTGTATGGGAACGAAATGATCGCGGTTAGGCAATCGGTTATGCTGGGTTACGATCTGGAT
>LR570556.1:0-15810 GCA_900536345.3 Caenorhabditis sp. 39 LS-2015 | reverse complement strand
TTTCCGAATCCGGAGCCTCTGATGATCAGTGTGTTTATGGTCAGAGACAGTTGAAGTGTGCGCGGATTTGCATAACAGGCGGTGCTTGAAAGAGACTACTGCTGGTATATACTACTGCACCGCATACAGTCGGGTTTCCTCTTTTCCGACTCTCTCTTCATCATGTTCGATCAGTTAGTTCACTTGTTTCCAAAGTGCTCGCAGTCGCCCACTTGAGATACGTGGCAGAGTAATGGGGTGAACAAACGGACGCAGAAAAGACAGAAGCCAAGCAACTTTTGCAGTCGACTCCTCGACCGCTTTTGACACTTTTCACTTGTTTTTTGAGTGTTGCCTTTTTTTTTAATTAACCATATTGAAAGAGTTCAAACTATTTTTCCTCTTTTTTCAAATCAAACTTAAATGGAGCTAATGATAATAATGTGAACACTGTCTTGCTCTGTGCACTGCATTTAAAGTTCTCTGTTTATTTTCCTTGGTTCTTTTTTACTAGACACTCCGCTACTAGTGTGTGAAACTGTGCGGAACCAACCCGACCCGCCAATCAGTAAAGTAACGATGTTCATGCTTGTTCAGCGACCGTGTTTGCTCAGCGGATCACGCCTTTCCCAATCATTTGTTCGCCCCCGTTAACAGTGGGTTTATGAAGTTCAAGCGTGTCTCTGAGATTTCGTTTCAATCGAACGGAAAATAGCTTTACAATTGTATTTTTGAGTTTTGAAATTCATCATTTAAAAAGGGTTTTCAAGCTTTAAAAAAGCGTTTTTTTTCCTTGCACATTAATATTTTGCAGGTTACGGTCATCGCTTAAATCTGCATTTTTGCGCCACGGTGACTGCGTCCTAGGTTCGCGGCACCGCGCGTTCAAACTTCTCTCGACGAAATTCAAAATTTCTCTAGTCTTTTTTCGCTTACTCGCCGTTTTTTTGCATATTTTTTGCCGATTTTTTGTACCAATCGCCTTGCGCAGTTGCAACAGCTGTTGTTAGAGACTGGCGACCGAAACACGCGCCTGTTTTTCGCACACTGTTCCACATTTCGGGTTATCTCTACCACAAAATCTAGCCACTCTTTTGAGAGATCGCTCGCTTCCCGAATGCCTTCTATTGAAAAATCTCAGAGTTTATGTTACTTCTGGTGTCTCAAAATGTCCTGTTGTAATCAGATACCCTCCAA
Source organism: Caenorhabditis sp. 39 LS-2015 (assembly GCA_900536345.3). Classification (NCBI taxonomy): domain Eukaryota; kingdom Metazoa; phylum Nematoda; class Chromadorea; order Rhabditida; family Rhabditidae; genus Caenorhabditis; species Caenorhabditis waitukubuli. The sequence continues at coordinate 14,634 of LR570556.1, read as the reverse complement.
TCCTGTGTTTCCTTTTGTTTCGATCCCGCACCAGTTTTTATTGCTTTTTTAGATTTTTTTCGCTTGTTCAGGTTTCTCGTCTTTTCAGATTAGTCAACGAATTTAGCGACCCCGAGAGCTCTGTAACGATCAGTTCGAAAATGACGGATACGCAAAGGTATGATGAGGCATGGCTTATTCTTACATTGTTTTTCGGACGGGTCCCTACTCGTCAATTGAATTTTTCTCTCCATGATTTCGATTGTGTGGGAAGATTGGAAAATTGAGACGAATCTTTCTTGCTTTTTGTTTGGTTTGCTTGAAAATGGTGATGACAGATGCTGAATGTCTTGAAAAACTCGAGGCTAAATATCTGAGCACGTCTTTCCGCCCCTTCATTCCCCTGGTACCATTGCCAGCTGTTCAACACTTGCGCCTTGTTACTCGAGAAGTTCAGTTCAATCCTGTTTCCAGCACCCACATGGGCCGCGGCAAGAACGCTCGACGAAACAAGAGCACCACTTCGGTTGGTAGCAAGAAGAACCGCACACCATCCACATCGACTATCAAGTTTCAGCCACATGTTGTGAGTTATTCTGCGTTTTTTAATAATTAATTCTTCTTTTGTTCTAGGACGGATTTACCGCATTTCTTGGTGTGGTTTCGAAGCTCGGGAAGCACGGTCAAGAAGAGTTCACCTGGCATGATCTGAGAAAGGTTTACCACAGGGATACTCAACGAGTTCTCAACGTTGAAGAGCTGAACGCAATTTTTCTTGCCAAGAACTTGACAAAGTTAGTGCGCAATATAGTTTCATAGCACTTTACTGATTCATTCAGGAGAGAAATTTTCGAACTTCCGAAAGTAAAACGATTCCTCGTTTCCATGGACGGCAGTATGATGTGTAGATTCCGGCTGATTGCCAATCCAGAAGATTACAAGCTCGAGGAGATCCCACCACTCATGACCGCGTCAACCGATAGTGATGGTGAGTTTGTACACCCGCTTGATAATAGTGTATTTTATTCAGTTGTTACCCAATCGTCAGCTTCTCCAATTACTTCCCAAGAAGGATCTCCGCCCAGATCCAACGAAAAGTCGATTGCTATTTCCACGGACTGCGAAGGAAAAGTCGGACCCACTTCGGACTTGAGCAAGTCAGAGGTATCTCCATCAGAAATATCGCTCACTCATCAAGCATCTGTTCAGTCTTCGATGACTGATGACGAAGGATGGGCATCTGGAAGAGATGTATGTTGTATCGTTTCTTAATTTCCATTTGAATTGTTCTTGTTATAGGCACGATCTGAAAATTCCTCCCCAGTTGCGGTTGATGTTATCGATGGACCATCGAAGGTGAAATGCGCGGAATTGGAAGATGAAGTCTTCGAAGTCGAGCAACGCATCGCGGCAGGATGCGATCAAATCGATGGTGCTGTCATCAACGATGTTCTTATTGTTGGCCAGGCAATATCTGAAGACGTTCTCAAACCAGCTGCAATGTCGCGGTCGTCCCCGTTACTCGTCACAGAGTCGGTCGAAGCTGCTTTCCGGGCTATTCAAAATCAGTCCTTTGCTGATTCTGCATGCACAACTATTTTAGAATCAACGTGAGTATTTCTACTACATGGGGCCCACTTAGACTGTCATATCCAGTTTCTTATGTTCTATCGTTATTCACAATCTCAACACTTTCGCTTTTTTTAGAACCGTGTCGGAACAAGCAAAAGTGCACGCGACGCCGCGGAAAGTCAAGACGCCAGTGCCCGCCGAGAGATTGACACTCGCCGAAGAACTGTCCTCTGGGCCACCCATCAAGAAACTCATCGAGAAGTTTGACACTGGCGTCACCTTCGCAGATCATAAGCCAAAACCTGAAGGATCACCGAACAAATCGATTTATACGCAAGTTCTCGAAGAGGTCGGCGACGTTAAGAAGCAAAATGCTGATCAGCTGTTTGTGTTGCCGAAAAGAGAGGAGCACGAGGAAACTGAAATAACTAATGTTATCTTCCGCAGTGCATCCACTCACAGCAGCATCATTGCTCAAGAACAAGAACAGCTGGCAAAGTTCACCGCAGAAGTCGAAGCGAAGAGTCGTGACAACAAACATGAGCAGCCACAAGCAGACACAACTACCGATGAGACTGAGGCTGCTTTCGGAGTCAAGGAACAGTCTTCAATGTCCTCATTGGATCGTGAGTATTTCGACTCGAAGATGGTACAAAATGAGGACCTGTTTGCTGAAGTAAGCACCCAATTAATTGTGCGGTTATTGATAATTTAGAATTTTCAGCTAGGTGTGCAAGATGCGGATGGGTTCCAGCTGAAATCTGGTTCAAAGAACTCTTCTGCAATCAGCGCACAAAAGTCCGCTAGTACCGAAAGTGACCCAGCTTCGTTTAATCTTGTTACCGTCATCGAGAAAACCTCGCAAGGAGCTCCTGATCAAGCCAGACCTCGAACTGACTCTTTCGAGGTGTCTATCGAGGGATTGTCATCAATAAACAACATTTTTTCAGAGCGATGCCGATGTTCCCTATTCTTTGTGCAGTGAGGACGAAGCAGAACCGATGACTATGATCGAAAAGTCGATGAAGGTTTCCCAAAGCGCAGAGCAATTGTCGTCTCCAAAAGAGGAAAAACAGAAAACAGTCGTCGTTAATGTGGAGCTCGACGCTAAAGCGAAGAGGGAAACTGTCGATGTTAACTCATCAGTGAAGGAACGTATTGCTGCGCTTCAAGCCGTTGTTCTCAGTAAGCAAGTTCCAATTGCCAAAGTAGACAGCATCGACGAAAAAGATGAAGTTCACGTTTTGAACAAAAGCGTGGAGCTGGAACAAACCGTTCTTGAAGTGAAGCCAACAGCCCAAGCGGTGAGGATTCCTTTTTAGTTATTGTAAATACGATATTATTTTTCAGACCAATTCGGACGGCTCGATGAGACGTCGTCACGTCAGATTCATGCGCGGTTGTTGCGTAGTTCAGTAAGCACCTAGTCTGCCGTTCTCCGCCATACACTCCTCATCTCCGACACGTGTCAGTGCTCAATGGTGCTTTTTTCGCTTTGAAACCTCCCCTGTAAATGACATTATCACCTATCGCACTAATTTTATCTCATTAATTCTTTCTTTCGTACTTGGAGGGTGTCCCGATATTCTTTTATATTTTACCCGATTCCATTTGAATCTACCAACTTAACTCTCTTCTCCACCCGTTCGTTGTTTGGTTTCACAAACCATCCCCGACAGTTTCGCTTCTCTACTCTAGTTCACGCACAGATGTTCTCAGGATAGCTGAGAATAACAAAACTAGACAGCGATCTGTTTTTCTCCAAACCGTCCACAAGTTCCCCTCTCCCTCTCATTTCAATTCGCAACCATCCTCTTCAAATTGTTATGTTTTGTTTTTTGTCAAATCGAAGAAAGATGAAATTAATAAAGCGATCAGCACAGATCAACGTCTTCGCAGGCCTTCTCCGGTGCCTCCTTGTTTTCGATATCCTTCTTCAGCTCCTTCTTCACCTTCTTCAACTCTTCCTCGCATTCATGATGCAGTGGCAGCAGCATCGTCCAGCACAAAGTTCCGATGTTCACATCGAGCCACGCATCCAAATCGTCGTCGCCGACTTTCTCTCCTCCCTGCAATCCAGCCAGTGGTTCTGTTTCTGTTCAACTCGTCTCACCTCCACAAGGGCCTTGCATACTCCGCACATTGCTCCATGATGCTTCTTGAGATTCAACGGATTGGCTGGCGAGGCGAGAAGTTGAGAGGAAGCGAAGAGGACGAGCAGAAGAAAAGGGACGAGACGAGACATTCTGAACGAGGAAATCGAAATTTGGGGAAAGAGAAAACGGAAAATGGCACGAGGCGAATGGGAGAAATCGGGTTGTCGAGCATCTTTTTATCGCATTGATAACGGTTTTCTCTCGGTTTGATTCCGATGTTTAACTCGGAGAGCAGGCCAAAATACGCTAATCAAATGACATTTTTTCATCGAAATGCCGAAAAAGCGGATGGTTTTGGGTTGATTGATGCCCCGAATTATCAGTGATTGAGAGGACGAAACCACGCGAAGACGGCGCTGATTTCTTGATTCAATTTGATAAAAACTGTAGGGAGCAGAGTGGTTATCACACGAAGAATTCACTTGAACCGATGAAGAAATGGCAAAGGCAATAGATATGATCAACATTCAATAAGGGGTTAAGATGGAAATCTTCTAGTTATAAATAATTTAGAATATCAATGATACAAACAACAAGATCTTCAATCATCTTCAAATGATCAGTCGATTCAGTGGATGGACTCGTCGTTCTTGGTCAGCGCTTCCCAGGCGATTTGGCGGTATCTAAAAGACATGGTTTACAGATATTCAGAAGCGAATTCTCACCGCTTCAACTGCTGAACGGGTTCACTGGACGAGGTGACACCTCTTCCGACGATAATGATGTCATTCTGCTGCACGTCGATTGCCTCATCGACTCCTCTCCATTGCTGGCCAGCCGAGTCGGTTTTCGCGTCGAGATTCACTCCGGGAGTCCAATTCAGAAGGTCGGAGAAGTTGGAAACTCTGGTCTGAGCGATGAATCCAGAGACGACGTCGCGATTCTGGTTGGCGATTTCGGCAGCTGTTTCGGTATAACCTTCCAGTGCTGTCAATGATCCTTTGGTGCTCAACTGAGCGATGAGCAGAACTCCGCTGAGTCGATAGCTAGGATCCTCGATCAGCTGCCGGAAGACTCCCGAGATGCTCTCGCTTCCCTGAACCGCATGCACCGTCACCACATCAGCCCAACTGGCAATTTGCTGATATCCCTTCAACTGGAGCAGAGTTGTGTTTCCAGTATCAGCAAACTTTTTGTCTTCGAAAATGATAAAGTCCATATCGTTTGCCAAAGTTGTAAGTTTCCGAGTGAATTCCTCGCTAAAATCTGTGATGGCGTCCGCGTGAACCTTGATGGCCAACACGAATGGACCGGCTCTCTCGGCCAGCTGAAGCACTTCGGCGGTAGTTGTGTAGTCGATGGCGAGGCAAAGATTAGACTTCTTCTTGCGCATCACCGAGAGAATTTTCTTGTTCAGCGGAGATACTGTCAGTGATTCTCTGTCTTCCAGAGGAGTACGAAGTGAATCGACGAACGGGAGCTTAGCAAGATCCTCGATTTCAACACCGATTTCCACTTTTGTTGGGGAAGAGTAATTCAGATTCAGAGCCTGAAAAGAGAAAATAAATAATAACGTTGCTAAAGAACACTCGCCTTCACAATGCCGTGCCATTGTTCCTCGGTGATCGCTTCAGTGGAGAAGAGGAACGTGAGGACGGTATTCATGTCGAGAAGACTGTGCAGGGTGACTCCAGCATCCTTCAACTTCTGAAGACCTCCTTGCTCTCTGTCCAGAATACAAAACACATCGGAAGCGACGAGATTCTCGGCGGTGAGCACTTTTGTCACATCGAGAATACTTCCACCAGTCGTTACGACGTCTTCGATCAAAACAAGTCGATCACCAGGTTGGTACAATCCTTCGATCAACTTCTTCGTTCCATAAGATTTTGCTTCTTTTCTGACGATCAGAAGTGGTTTTTTGAGATACTGCCCGGCGGCTACAGAAGCGTACGGAAGAGCGGCGTATGGTATTCCAAGAACTCCGCTGTATTCCACTCCGCTGCTATCGACCAATTTGGCGAGTGCCTCAGAAATGAGCATCTGAAAAACGTTTTCTAAACTTTCCCATTGAGAATCTTACCAAAAGACCGGGATGCCCGAAGCACTCTCGAAGATCAATATAAATTGGAGAAATTTGTCCGGATTTCAGCTGGAACTCTCCGAACTTGAATACTTTCGCTTGGAGCATTTGCCGAAGCAAGTTTCTCTTCAGGGCACCATTTCGAGTTTTGTCGACGAGAGCACTCATTCTCTAAAAATAATTGTATTATAGGTCAGCTCACAAAAGCATTGAGAGTAGTACTAGTACGATTTTCGCAGGAGAATCTTTAACAAACAGAAAAACTGAAGATAAGATAAGCGACAGATAGCAGCAGCTACCAGACAGACAAAGAGAAACCGGCTGCAGAATCGCCGGCGATAACAATTTTCGAACCGAAGCGAGCGAAGCACAAAGCAATTCGAATGACACAAAGAAATGAATGGATCGAAGTGGTTGGCAAAGAGCCAAGTGTACATCGCGAATGGGAGATCTTCTGGGAGATGAAAAACTTAGAAAATTTTGAAAACTGAAATTCCCTCGAAAATTGTTACGGTGGAAAAGTACACAAACAGCAGAAATGCCGACAGTACGCAAACATCTCATTCTGCGGTAATTCAAAAAACAACAAAAATCTTATAAATTTTGTTATTTTTAAGAATTAATTTACATTTTGAACATAATTTTGACAAATTATGGTTGAATTCCAGATTTCCCTCATTGATATTACTCAAGCGTTCGGGGTTTTCATGTATTTCCCGTGATACATTCTAATTTTTTAACCGCGCTCATTCCCCCATTTTCGCTCCTATTTATTTTTTTTTAAATTTTCCACTTTCACGGAATCTAGAGTTTAAAGTCAAGACGAAATCGATACTGAAAGTGTTTTAATTTGTTTCTGAAGAATACTGAGTTTTCGCAGATGTCGGTATTCACAGCCATTCGTCTTCTCCCAACAGAGCAATCAAACAACGAATGGGTTGCAACGAGTTCGAAAACCATTGCCTTCGAGAACAAAGAACATGTCTTCGGTACGTCAAGAACATATTTCTGGTACTTATTTGTCTTCGTCTTTGTGAATATTGTGCATATAATGAGACGCAGTTGTTCCTTTCAGATCACGTCTTCTCCTCGCACAACAACATCGAAGTCTACGACTTATCGTGTCGACTTATTGTTGAAAGAGTGGTCGAAGGATACAATGGAACGATTGCAGCATATGGGCAATCGGGAGCAGGAAAGACTCATTCACTTCTGGGAACGGACAGAGAAAAGGGAGTACTGCAGCTGGCAGTCAGTAATTTGCTGAAGCTGATTAATGAGGTATTGCAACTTCTTTTATCATCATCTCAACAATCTTTGTTTTTTTCAGCGAACATCTGTGCAGTACATGGTCAAACTGAGCGCATTTGAGATCTACAACGAGAATTTGATTGATCTGTTAGACGACAGAAACTCGAAAAACTGTCGAATAATCGGAGAGAAAGTGGTTGGAGGAGTCGAGGAGATTGTCGAATCTGAAGAACACTTCCTTCGAATCTGTCAGAAAGCTCAAGATCGTCGCAGTGTCGGCGAGACGCACTTGAATCAGAAGTCGTCACGATCTCACGCCGTCTTCCAGTTGATTGTCGAGTCATGCCAAGTAGACGATATTACGAGGAAACAGTCTACAACGGTTTCTAAACTTGTCGTGTTGGATTTAGCTGGAAGTGAAAATGCCAGGACGATGACGAATGCAACGCAGACAGCCGAGAGTCGAAAGATCAATCTTTCGTTGCTGGCGCTCAGTCGTGTTATTTCTGATTTAGCAGACAATCCGACAAACAAGTACGCAGCTCATCTTTCTCTACCAACTGATAATAATGTTTTTCAGATGCACAACGTTCCGGGATTCATTGCTCACTCGCATTCTGAAACCAGTGCTGGGCGGGAATTCTCAATTTCTACTTCTCTGTTGTATCCGGAAAACTGCCAGCTCAGAAACAGCCAGCACCATTTCCGTAGGACAACTTCCAATTCTGGAAATCGTTTAGTTCTCTGTTTCAGTTTGGCCAGAAAGCGAAGAAAATGCCAAACCATGCGGAGAAAAACGTGGAAACGGGTGATGCTGCGCTTCCAGCTCTTCTCGCTCAAATCAGTGATCTGAAGCGACAGTTGGAGCAACAAAAGAAGGAAACGGCGGGACAGGATAAGCAGAGATTGGAAGAGCTGCTCAAGAAAGTTCTCAACTCGGAGCCGGAAGCGGAAGAGAAGAAGGCACCGTTTCCAGTGGCGAAGAGACGACATTCCATCGCATTCGGAGCAAGTTTAACGTCGATTTCGGATGGAAATCGTCATGCACGATTATCGATGAAGGAGAAATGGTGTGATAGGTTTTTAATTGCTGAAGAGCCGGAAAACGAAATGGAAATAATAAAAGAGACGGTGGAGGAGAATCAGAAGATGGAATTCGAAGATCTCGAAGAAAAGGAGAATGTGAAGGTGGAAGAGGGGACCACGAGAATGTTAATCGAAGATTTGGAGAATCATAAGAAGAAAATTGAAGTTTATGAAAAGGAGTTGATAGAGGAAAAGGAGAAATCGAAGATCTTGGATACAAAATTAGCAGAAATGGAGAAAACGGCACGGAGGTGGAAGCAGAAAACGAGAGAAGCCGAAGAGAAGTATGCTGATATGAAGAGACAAGGACTTGCGATACTGGAGAAGAAGAATGATCGGATAAGGGAATTGGAGGATCAGTTGGCACAGAAGGATCTAGAACACGAAGAGGTTGCACAGAAACTGCTGGATGAGAAGTTAAAACGTCAGAAGGCGAAACAGGAAATGCATGCGGCTAGTCAACTGGTAAAGAAGGCGCTGGAAGAGGAGAAACAGTTGCGGAAGGAGGCGGAGATAGAGCATTTGACGGAACGGAGCGAACGGAAGGCGCTGCAGGAGAAGCTGCAGGACATGGTTAGTCACCGATGAACTTTTGGTTTCCTTTACCGAGAATAAACATTGTTTCTTTCAGACAGTGAACTCTAGAGGAACTTTCAGTGGTACGGTTGCTTGTTCGGTCTTGGATCATGCCCACTTGATTAACAAATGTGATGTTCTTGTTCGCCAGAGAGAACTTTTGATTGCTAGTGTAAGATTTGGGTTTACATGTACAACGTGATGGGGTGCTTTGCACCGCATTTCGGTTTCTTCCGATTCAGATGGCACCAATTGATGTTAATTTTCAGCTGAACGAACGGACAGGCGGACACGAAGACAACTACGATCATGAGCTCCCGACGACTGGAAGAAATTGATTGATACTCACATTTTCTGATAACTCGTACTTGTAAATTACTGTCATGTCCACACATTATAATGTATGATATTAACTCTCAAAAGCTGTCAAGAGAAGCTCGTCTTTTTTTATTTTATTGAAAAATGGCAAAACAGCGGTCAAGTTGGTGTCGATGGGAGGGGCATTGAGATAACCCACCGACTCCGGACCGAAGTTGAATGAGCATGGTGCGGCCGCCTATATATACCCCTTGCTGGTCGTGCGGCCGACATTTCCACCCGTTTCCCGTTAAAGAGGAGCAGACGACGAGAGGAAGATTTCGACACATGTGGCAACATCTCTGGAAATGTCGGCCGCATGGAAGGGAACGAGTATATAAGCACACTCTGTCGCAACGTTTAGCACCGGTCCGGAGTCGGTGGGTTATCAATTTCTGAACCCTTCCCATCGACATCAACTTGACCGATGTTTTGCAGTTTTTGGAAACGAGATATTCAGAATCCACAATCACACGTCTAATTCTTTGCAGATCGATCTCAAACTTTGTGATATCTGTTCATGTCTGGAAAGCTTCGTTTTCAGACAAAGTTTCATCATCACGACATTCGCATCGATTGGCATTGTGGCAGCGATTTCAGTCATCCATTCTTACACCAGGTTCTGACCATAATATGAATTTATTTCCATTTGGGCTTACGAATGGGGATACATTCTCAATCACTGTGCCTTTTATCCATTACTATTAATTAATTTCTGAAAAAAATTGCAAAAAGACATGTGTCGAAATATTTCCTCTCGTCGTCTGCGATCTCTGTCTCTTCATTGCGAAGTCTTGTGAAATGTCCGCTGCGCGGGATGGAACAGGTATATAAGCGCCCTTCTCTCTCCATTTATCGTCGGTCCGTAGTCGGTGGGTTACCTTCCTCAACCTTCCCATCGTCGCCAATTTGACCGTTGTTTTTGCTTTTTGAATCGGTATCAATATCAGTTTCTGTGTAGATTTCGAAAATATGATAACTAGGAAAATAAACAATAAAATAACAATATTTCATTCAATTCGTCTCTATACTTCCATTTTTCACCGGCCAGCTTTTTCGAATTGATAAAGTCGACGAGGATCTCGAGCTGAGACTGCTGTTGGAACCCTTGAGACAAGGCGATATCACAGTAACATCCGATTCTGTCGGGTATCCGAGACTCTCAACGTCTACCGGCAACTTCATGTTCTGAAGAAAAACTTTTTGGAAATCATTATTTGGCTGATAAACTTTGGTTTCCTGAAGTGTGATTCCAAGCCCAGCAGAGAGGAGAGAAAGCAGTCCGACGATCAGAAACAACAGCCAATCGGGCGATAGTTCCTGGAAGAAAGTTCGTCTGAAACAAAGATCCAACGGGCAAGAACACTCACAACATGCTTCATGTACGGCGACAAGATGATTCCCAAACTCTGCGGAATGTTCATCATCGAGAAGCAGATGGAACGGACCGAAGTGGGGAACTGCTCATTGGCCCAGATTGGATGGACTGAGTAGATGATTCTGAACAATCTGAACATCTTCTAGAACTGTGAACTCTCCTACGTCGCCATGACTTTTGCAATCAACATCAGAATCAGTTTAATATTGTAGGCATCCAGGAAGGCAGTGGTACCGAAAAGAGCAAGGGCTTGAAGACAAAGACACCAGATGACGAGGGTCTTTCTGCCGAATTTGAGCATGAGAGGGAGGACAGAAAGACCGGCAGGTATCTCGACGAGCGAAGAGTAGAGGAATGCTCGCCAGTGATCATCTCCCAGTTCGACTGATAAGAAGGAAATGGCAAAGTAGACGAGAGAGATTATCATTCTGAACATTCGGTTCAGCGGGAAATTGGAAACAAAGAGCTCACTCGATGAATCCGTTTGCAAACAGGATCCACAGCAGTTTGGTACTTCCACACATGGCTCGAACCGATTCGTGTTTCTCCTCCTTGTGATTATCAGCTCGACACTCGGAAAAGTTCGGATTTTGATTGTTCACTCTGGAAGCATGGAATGCATTGGAACACAATTCTACTTGAAGGACACCATATTCACCTGTTCGCTGTCTCAATATACTTCTTCAACTCTTTAGTCTTCTTCTTCAGAATCAACCAATGTGGCGATTCCGGGAGGTAGAGCCACAGAACAATGGCGTAGATTCCAGGGAAGACGACGATGAAGTATCTCCATCTCCAATCATCGGTCATCAAAGTCACCAGAAGAGTCCAGACCATTCCGAGAGACCATGCAACATTGTAAACTACAGTAATCCATGGTCTCGCCTTTTCAGAGATATACTCGCAAGTCGCCACGCTTCCCACCGAGAGATATGTCTGAAACCAAGAAGTCAGAGGACACATTGATTCACGGACAGTACATCACTAGCTGCTCCGACGACTGCTCTGAGAACCAGAAAAACTGCGTAATTCGGAGAGAATGAGGCGGCTATATTGGCAAGGAAAGCCACGAATGCGCATCCGACAATGATCGGTTTCCGGCCGTAACGATCCGCGAGCACCGACATCACTGGAACTGCAAACACTGCTCCGATGGTGAAGACAGTCAATCCGAATTCTTGGAAGAACCAGTGAGAACATGTCAGATCGAAATCCACCAAAAGATTCGTTTGCGATGTGTGATTGTGGATTCTAAATATCTCGTTTCCAAAAACTGCAAAACATCGGTCAAGTTGATGTCGATGGGAAGGGTTCAGAAATTGATAACCCACCGACTCCGGACCGGTGCTAAACGTTGCGACAGAGTGTGCTTATATACTCGTTCCATTCCCTGCGGCCGACATTTCCAGAGGTGTTGCCGCATGTGTCGAAATATTCCTCTCGTCGTCTGCTCCTCTGTAACGCGAAACACGGAGAAATGTCGGCCGCACGACCAGCAAGGGGTATATATAGGCGGCCGCACCATGCTTATTTAACTTCGGTCCGGAGTCGGTGGGTTATCAATTTCTGAACCTTCCCATCGACACCAACTTGACCGCTGTTTTGCTGTTTTTCAATAAACTTACAAAAGCTCAGAATCATCAAATTTCCCGCACTGTTGCCCCTGCAGATGACTGTATTTCGTGTGTTTCCCAGTTTCTAATTCACATCTCTGACTAACGGGAAGTGTCTGAACCAGGAAGACTTTTTTTTTCTGCTTTCTCATTCTCACTTGATTCTCATAAATGCAAGATTTCGTCAAATTCAATTGCACAAAACCCATGACATACATTGAAGAAGAATAGAAAAAATTGAGTGTCTGCACCAAAATATACGTGATTATCTGATACTTTCCATAAGATCCATATGATTCGATAAACTTGTCCGGATCCAACTTTTTCAAATGCTCCGAATTATCTTGTTCCTGATTATTTAGAAAACGTTTAAATACGGGTGATTCCTAATTGTTTTTCACCTTTTCTTCATCACGATTTTCGGACTTTACTGAATCATTTTGTTCATAACTCCGTCTCGATGTTGACGACATTTTCTTTTTCTCTTAAAAATGAATTTTACTTTTTCTCATTATTCCGTTTTTCTAATTGGAAACTGTAAATTCACGTTTTTTCTCGGTTTTCCTTCCCGTTTCTTTTTTACTTCTCAGCAGAAAATACTGTGGGCGCCATGGAGAGTGCAGAGAAGGCGCACTTTTCGTGCTGGCGCGTTTTCCGACGAGGAAAAACTTTTTTGTTGGCGATTTGCAACCAAACTCCCCTATTTTTCACTGTTCTTTCCAAAAAATAGTTTTGAATTCATTTGAAAATTCATATTTTCAATCTTCTCTTCTCTATTTCTTGAAATTTACATTGTTCAACTTTCAGATAATGCATCCAGAGCAGAAAGCGACGTTCAAAGAGAAAAGTGATATCAGGAAGAAACTGTTTTCGACGAAATCGGAGAGACAGGATTGGAGAAAACGTAAGAGTTGCAACTAAAAATGCTGATATTGAAGTTTTATTTCAGTGAAAGACGAGAAAAAACGGAAAAATGAAGAAAAAATTATCAAAGTAGCCGAAGAAGCCAAGCGCGCCAAAGTAGAAGTTGTTGATCATAGTAAGTGTTTTCACATTGTTTTATGGGTTCATTCAGTATTTTTTTTCAGCTCCTCCTTTCACGATTTCCATTGCCGTACCTGGTCAGTTTTTGAATAATGCACAGTCAAGTGAATTGCGAACTTACATGGCCGGACAGATTGCAAGGGCCGCCACTTTGTACCGGGTAGATGAGATTATCATTTACGACGAATCTTGCAGGATGACTGATGAGTAAGTATTGTTTCTCTGTCTTGAAAAAAACCGAATTCCTAGGTCTGTAAATGCGTACTATAATGGTACCTGGGAAGGAAGTATTCTCCCTGCTGAGACCAACTACGAAGGTTGCTTCTACCTGGCCAAAATTCTCGAATACCTGGAATGCCCGCAATACCTGAGAAGAGATCTGTTCCCCATTCAAAAACCTCTGAAATATGCGGGACTTCTGAATCCACTTGATGCCCAACATCATCTGAAGTTTGACGAAAAGACGTTCTGTTTCCGAGAAGGAGTTGTCCTGAAAAAGAGATCGAAGGAAGGACGCGGTCCTATTTGCAATATCGGATTGGACAAAGAGTTCGAGATTGACTCAGATAGTGTTTCCTTACCTCCATGGACCAGAGTCACTGTAGAAATAAAGAATCTCGGAGACCGTAAGGATTCTAGATCAAAATATTTTTCTTGAATCTCTAATTTTTAGAATGCAAGTTGTACCGCGGAAGCATCACGAATGGCAGCAGAGTGACCAGAGAAACTGGACAGTACTGGGGATATTCTGTCAGATTGATGACTGGACTCCAGAAAGTTCTCGAAGGGTTAGTGATGCTATCACTGAAGTTTTAAAGCTTTATTTTTCAGAAAAAAGTTCGACATTGTCGCCGGAGTGTCTCCTCGTGGAAAGCTTGCTTCTCAAATGGACGTCTGTATTCTGAACAAACCGTGAGCGAACTTGCAGATTTTCCCTATGAAATTTTTTTTTTCAGGAAAGTTCTTCTTGTTTTTGGAGGAGTTGCTGGCGTGGACGCAGCAGTGGAATCTGAAGAGTTGGCCGAGTGGAGACGCGCCGAAGACGCGTTTGATGTGCTCATCCGGACAACGTCGCTTCCTAACGGATCCCGCAGTGAAAGAGTCGAGGAGAACGTCCTTTCCGTCTTGGCTCAGGTTCAGTGCCGACTTGAAACTTTGAATGAACTTTGAACACTCGTTAATCGTTGTTGAATAATCGTTTTTTGGTTGAGTTATTGTTTCCTTGTTATAAAAATCGTTTTGAAAGAGTTTGGAAAGTTTCCGATGTTCTTTTTTTGTTTTCTATTCAGGTCAAAGCCCTGTTCATCTCTATTAACCTGCATTGCTTTCTTTATGATTTATTTAATAACTTCAGCTTTTGTAAAATGAGATTGTTCAACCTCGTTCGATCTGCCACCATGCTCTCGACTGCTTCGAAAAAGGTAAGTTTCAATTGAACTATATCAAAACTTTGAATAGTTTCCAGAATGTGGTTCCAACTATGTTCCGTAGCGTTCGTGAGTTCGCCGACCATTCAAAGAACGTTTACGCGACCAGAGAAGTGATAATCGGAGCTCCTGTGCAAAAGAAGAAAAGTAAGTTTTGCTCGTTCCCGTTCAA